>JARHVA010001825.1:760000-777500 GCA_037957365.1 Torreya grandis
TATTCGATCAGGTATTTTTGGTGTACATATGTGGTTACAGGTACCATATTATGATCTAAGCTGATATTAGTAGTAGTACATTGGGGTTTTAGTGTGACTTCTAGGCAGTCACAGGAGTTATTATAGGTATTCATTTTTATAATTATATTTCCCATCATTGGACATCTAATTTATTTAGTTATTTATGTTGATGTCTTGACATTTGTAGTTTGTCACAGTTTATTTTAAGTACTATTTTATGTTGTTATGTTTGTAGTCATATGGTTGACTTGGAGTAGTTTGGATTCTATTATTATTATTTTAATAGTCACCATGAACTCCTCCTTTCACCTATATGAATAAATTTCCACTCCTTTTATCGTTACACTACTTGCTTACTTAGACAAGGAATTCGTAAGGACCTTCATAGACCTACCCATGACACACACTCCCCAAGGTGTATTACCTAGAATACTTGGTAAAAGGTGGTGGTATGGTTATTTGGTTCAATGGAATTATAATTTGAATTATAATTAAGTAGTTAATTAGATTTATTAATGCTAATTCATTTTATTATGTTAAGGGTTGATTAATTTATTGGTTTTTAATTATTTATTTGGATTGACTATTCTAGATGGTCTTTTAAAGACTATTACATTAATTGAGTTTTAGCAGTGGTTGTGATGGGAAGTTTTTGGTATCAATGAAGGAGGATTTATCTCTCCTCACATTGAATATGATCATTGAAGGGGTATGGGTAGTTGGACAGAAGGCATGGGGAGTTAGTCAGTGGATGGAAAGATTGGATAAGACTAGGAAGATTGATAAAAATGGAAGGAAATACTGGGAGGTGCTCTACTAGTTTTTAAAGTAGGCTTACATAGTGTTTTGGCATCAAAATGTGAATAACAAAGGTTATTTCTTGATGGTTTTAATCTTGTTGGATTTTTGTTTGTTAGTTTTCCTTCTATATTTTAGGTGAGCATTTTATTTGATTGTCTTGTTATTCTTTTCTACAAAGGAAAATCTTGGAAAAGAAATTGAGCCTACATATGTAATCGAAAGTCTTAGGACTTTTGGATGTGTATCTAGCTCTTAGTATGCCTCAATATGGTGGATATTCACATTTTTCATGTAAATTTGCAAAATCAATTCTATATATGTATCATCTAGTTTTTATCTAGTGGTATTTTTGTATAATTTTTGGCCTATAAGAGTTTTATGGTTTCATGGCCATAAGATTTCATTCCCCATTTATATTGATTGTGTGTGATTTGATTTTTAGTGGGTTTTAATTATGATTCACCTAGTTGGTTTTATTGATTCTATTACATGGAAGAAGCATCGATGGCTTTATTATTTTTACTATGTGCATGGTGTATTTCATTTTTGGTGTTTACCCTTACATTTTATTTTATCAACTAGTCTCTAAAGGTTTCATGGATTATTGTATACATTTTAAAAAAGTAATGATGGGTCATTTTAGACTCCTTATACTTTGAATAAGATGTGTGTGTGTGTGAAGGGGGGGGGGGGGGGGGGGGGGTTGGTGGGTGGGTTACTATGTTATTTTGCTTTATTCAAACCAGTATACTGTTAAAATAGGTCTTGAACCTATTTAAATCATTGAAATATTTATATTTTTTCCTTTTGTTATCTTTTATATATGTAAAGTTGAGTATGCTATGTTTGGTTGATGGTTTACTAGAATAATTTCCAACTATTTTATTCGATTAAAAATGGGTTGTGATATTTTTGTTGGTGGCTGCATGCTAAATATAGTTTGAAGTTGGCAAAATTTTAAAAATTATTTTGGGGTTTTTTCTAATTTCAACTACTATGTTTTTCTTATATATTGGTCATGCGTTCTTTAGAATAATATTTTTCATCAGGGTTTCATTAGTAATTCATTGACTAAGTTTTATATACATATATATGTATCATGGAATAAATATTTTGACTAGGGTTTTATAATGACTGTTGTTTGTTATATATTCTAGGGTTTAATGATTCTATTGTATTTTTGTATATATACATCTTGTTCTCATTGTTTCGTCTTCTACATACTATTTAAATGACACATTTTAGATGTCTGTGTTGTGGGTAAATTTTGTGCATTTTATTTTGGATAAATTATTGCATATGACTTAATGACCTACCTCTATTTTGTTTTAACATAAATATTGTATGTTTATATTCTATTGCAATCTTTGAGGATCAAGGGTGGAGTCTTTTAGGATTTCATTCACATATATATGAATATGAGGGTTTTATTTTCAACCTACAAGTATTTTTGTATGACAAAATAGTTTCCATATTATTTTCAATTTAAATAATCAAGTATTCTTTAACAAGATTATTGAATAATGTTTAGAATTTTGAATGAATGGGTTGATTGATTATCATGCTTGTTTGATTTAATTATTAGTTGTCACTTGATTGAGTAAAACTGTTAACTTATATGTTATGATTTTTATTTTGAATGTGTGTAGTATATCCTTATTGGGCCACCATTCTTAGACCAAAATTGAATAACTAAACATTAGTGGTATGTTTATATGTCTAGGTTATAAATTTGTAATCAGAATAATAATAGGCTAGTTACATACTTGGAAGGGTTATAAGTTGGTTATTCTAGAATCTATAGAAATGGATTTAGTTATTTAATCCATTACTATATCTTGTGAATAGCCTACAATTATATATCCCTACTTATTATTTATATCGATGACAGGTTGGTTATTTTTGTCTCACCTCATAATGGTGATTATTTGTATTTTATTTATGTTATTGTGTTGATATGTCCAATGGTTAATAATTTGACCTACTCATAAATTCCTTCTCATCCCTAGTTGCCTAAACCACCATTTAGTTTATGGTTAGGGTCGTAAGGGCCATCGATGTTTGGGATCATAAATCCAGTTGGAAGGGTTTATCTAATACAATTACTATTAGAGAGTTTGTAATTATGCCATGGTGATGTCATGGAGGTGTCTAAGTGACAATGACAAAGTATACAATGCACTTTTCCTAGTATGCTTGAAGAAGGCTTGGTTGTTCTTCAAAGTTTTCTTGGTTAAGGTTGCTTAAGTATGAGTATGATGATTTTATAATTTGTAAGGGGTCATATCATAATTAAATAATTTATTTATTTATTTTATATATGATTCAATTTCATGTATTTGATGATTGTTTTTATCTAGACATTTTAGGTCTAGTGGTGGAAATCTGAGTCAGCAAATTGTCGACATCACCATTGCCACATGTGGATGAGTTAGGAGGAGTTGATCATATGGTTGTGATAACATTTGTTCCTAGTTGCAATGTGATCAATTTTAGGTCATGAAATGAAGTGAAACATAATACATACACATGCAAAGTTGGGCTCTCAGGCAGTTTGATAGTGTTTTCCCATAGCTAAATTTGCAATATGGTAAGAAAAGTTGAGTAGGCATTTTGATGGTGTTATATTTTAAACATATGAAGGTTTCAAGATAAAATGATCATATGGTTTTGTTCATTTTTGTGTTTAGTTGATATATATAAAATTATAAGTCATACAATGAAGCAAATAAAAAGATATGCATGTGCAAAGTTGACCTTCCAAATAGTTCTAGGCATAGTTGGCTCTATGGCAGAAAAAATATGAGTGAGTAGATTAATGGACTTATATCTTAAACATGAAAAGGTTATAAAAGTAAATTGATATATGGTTGGATTCTCCTATTTTATAATATCATATGGTCTAAATTTTAGATCATGCATCGAAGCCTAGCAAAAGTTATTGAGGTCCAAAGTTGGCCTTCAAGGGAGATTGTAATGGTTCCCATACTTAGTCAATTATGCAAGAGATAAATATCAAGACTAGATAAATATAAAATGGTTCATGGGTGATTGTTCATATTGATGTAATGTCACATATCAAGTCAAAGAGGTCAAAGTGACATTTTCTTAACAATAGATAAAGGTAAATACCAAGCTAGTTCTAGGATTTGACAGTGAGAAGGTATTCATACTAATCAAGATCAATGATGCGTATTAAATGAAATGAGTTCAAAGAGTCCAATTTTTAACATAGATAAATATTGAGCTATGTACAGGAGATTAATAGAGAGTTTTTTTCTAGGATGTCATGAAGAAGTGAGATGATGCTAGGTGTTTAAAGTTTAACATTTGGGCAGTGGTGCACTTTGAGTAAAAGTTCAAAGAAGATCAACAGTGTATGATTAATCTAAGATGTGAGGGAATGGGATGTTTTTTAAGTGACCAAAGTTTAACTATGGTCATTTGGATTTAAATATTCAAATTTGTGAAGGAAAAACTAGTGCTCAGTTTTTGTGTTATATCTTTAAATCTATGTATAATTTACTCATGATGTAAAAAGAGAAATTTTAATGGACTCCAAGGCATATCTATAAATATAGATTTGAAGATATGAAATTATGTACAAATAAAAAAATTTAGGTTAAAATTTGAGTATGTGTTCATCTATGTTTTGTAAGTAATCTGAGAAGGGTATTTGAGTTGTGTTTATTGGTATCTCGATGTTTAAAGGTAAACTAGCTATTAGAGTATGTTTTAGACTCCATGAGAACCATCTATGTGAATTTTGAAGGTTTGAACAATCATATACAGTATAAAAAAAGGTGTTATAAGTTGATTGTGTTTTAGTTCATAATGATTTTGTGTACAAAGAAGTGTTTGATCCAATTGGGGGATATCATAAGAGTGTTATGATGGATGTTGCCACATAAAAGGGATGTATAGATCATGTTACATGGGTACATGAGATGGAAAGTGTTCTTGTGTTCTTAGTTTTCTTGATGAAGTGCTAAATGGGTGAATAGTATCCACGAGACATATAAGAGATACAAGGACCTAATTGAAAGGTTTAGATACTTAAGAGTGACCCATAGATGTTATGGCTGACCTATGAAGATTTTATTGAGTTGTGTCTCTATATGATAGAAGCCTTAATGGTAATGCGAGACTAATGGCCAACCATAAAATTTTTTATCATGAAGACTCTATATATAATTAAACCAAAGGAGATGGTTTCTAGATTGGTGGAAGGCTTATTAGTGTAGAGTGAGTATTGAAGAAAATAAGAGAGGATAGGTAGTGTATGTAGGATGATTTGATGAGAAGAATAATTTGTTAACTATTTTTATGACCTATAGCTCTTTTTTTGATGTTAGAATAGTTATGTTATATTTTGAAGATATACAAATAGGTTTGAGTGTGTGTATGAGGATAGATTGAGTGAAGGAGAGAGATTTTAGCATGCCTATGAGAAAGGCATGTATGAGATAGAGATAGAGTTTATGCAGGGGTTATAAAATTAGATATCCATCATTAGGTGTTAAAGACATCAATTCTAAGGTGGAGGTTTTCATTTCATAGGAGGGTCTAAAGGACTTGATCTTCCTTAGGGTCAATTTCTCCTTATGAAATAAGTGTTTCACTAAATGCCTTAGGTCAAAAAGAATTGACTAAGGTTGTTGGTGAGAAGGACTTGATCATATTAGGGGCTAGTGTTCCTAGTGAAATTGATGTTTAACTAAATCATGGTTAGAAAGAATTGATTAATCTCTTATTTGTAATCTCTTATAAGACAAGTAGTCCATGTTTCGCAGGCTTGAGATTAAGTTTTATTCTCCGTGAGGTTTTTCCATAGAAATTGTGTTGTGTTTTTGATCTTGTGTATGCATTTAATGAATGAGCTCTCTTGTCAATGTTTCTTGATCAAGTTGATATATGATAATTGTTTAATAGTTTTAAAATAATTGGAATTGAAATTCAAATATCTAGGCTCACTGTTTCACCCCCTCCCCACCCTCTTAATGATTATACCTCTAAAAATTGGTATCAAAGTAGGTATTTTGGTAAAGGCTTGATATCTTGAAGGTGATCCAAGGCATAATATGGGTAGTCATCAAATAAAAGGAGTTTTCTCTACTAAGTAAGCATTAATGTTCAATAGATATAATTATGCTTTTTGGAGTGTAAGAATGGGGACATACATTATGTCCCTAGGTTTTGACGTATGGAAATCTATTGTGGATGGTTATGTTGTTCCTACTACTCCTATATCTAGTGCTGCAAACAAGAATTTGTTTGAATATTTTTTTAAGGCAATGAATGCCATCCTTTTTTGGTCTTATAGAGACTGCGTTCACCAAGGTAATCCATTATAAATCTACTAAAGAGATATAGGATAAAATATAGATCATTTATGAAGGAGATTCAAAGGTTAAGATTGATAAGTTACAGACTCACAGAAGGTAATTTGAAATTCTTAAGATGAAGGAAAACAATTTTTTGGCATCCTTTTAACAAAGAATTGATGAGATTATGAACATCATCAAAGGTCTTGAAGAGAACCTTGAAGAGGCTACTATAGTTCAGAAATTATTAAGGTCTTTACCCCTCAAGTTTGATCCAAAAGTATCGACTATAAAATAAAGTCATGATCTTAATCAGTTGAAGATGGATCAATTACATGGAACCATTACTACCTATGAGATGAGAGTAAATGATGATATACCACCAAAGAAGGAATCAAATTTCAATATTGAAATGAAGACAAAGAATAATTTCCAAGGTAAGAAACCTAAGGAGGATGACATTTATGATATAGATGAGGGTGAAATAATTGCTTTGATTTCAAGGAACTTGAAAATAGGTTTAGGCAAGTATAAGGGTAAACTACCCATCAAATGCTTCGATTATGGAGAGGAAGGATATTTTTCTAAAATCTTCCCTCATAAGCATAATAATGATGATGATGAAGATCGTGATGAAGACCAAGATGAATACAAGAATACATAAAAGTCTGTTAGGAGGAAGAAAGGTTTTAGAAAATATGACAATAGGAAGAAGTTCTTAAAGAATAAGAAGAGTCTCTACACCAATAAACACTACATCTCATCAGATTAGAGTGAAGATAGTGACTCAGAGTGTGATCATGAAGATGATGTTCCTATTGAAGATGAAGCCCTCTTCATGGATGAAGAAGGAATTTTCTCACATCAAAAGAAGTCTACTTGGAGTGATTCAGATGATGATGAATATGAGGTCGACTATGAAACTTAATTGATGAATTCCCTTGAAGATTGAAAAAATATTAACAAGAAGATGAAGTCATAAATCAAGGACTATGAGGATAAATTCAATGTGTATAAAGAAAGAATGAATGAAAACGTCAAGAAGCATGAAGATATGGTCAAGAATCTTAGTTGTCAATTGAAAACCTTATCTACAAGCCTGAAATCTAATGAATATGAATGTTCAAGGTATGTAATTAAAAATGAGTCATTAAAATCTAAGTTAGAGAAAACATCTAGTAAGGTGAAGTCACTTATGAGATTTGAAAAGAGCTCAAGTGATCTAGACAATATTCTAAATAGCCAAAAGCATGCAAGTGATAGAATTAGTCTTGGATATTAAGAAGAAACATAAAATGCAACTCAAGACAAGATGAAGACTAATGTGAACAAGAATAATCTAACTTTAAAGGTAAATCAGATCAGACAACCAAAGGCCATGTGGTATACAGGTTTCAATGGTTACTATTACACATGTAATCAATTTGGGCATTGAGATATAAAATGCAAGAGACCTATTATAAATTATTTTTCATAGAACAATGTTGGTTTCATTAGTCAAAAGGAGTGAACAAAGTTAAGTGATTTAACTATCTTAATGAGGGACACTTTGTTAAGCATGATCTAAATAAGGAAAGTCAAGGTATGTCTTCTTTAAAAAGAGTAATTTTTTTAAGTTGTCATGACATTGGATACATTGATAGTTTTTATCCAAAAAAGGTAAGATAAGTTTAGTTTCTATCAAGGAGTATTGTTTGCTACAACTATGAAAATATTGGTTTCAATGGTAGATTCTGCAAGCAAAGGCCTACAACATAGAATAGGTTTTATCAGGCTTCTAAAGTACAAGATAAAAGGCAAATTAGCACATGGATACTAAAGGTGGTAAGTATGAGTCATGGTGAGATTGAAATTCTAAGTAATCTATTTGCTATGGTGGATAATGCTATAGAATTTAAAGAGTGCCAAGGGCTTTCATTTTTTGATCATGTTGTGAATAAAGAGACCAAGATCAAAGAGAAGACCAAGGTGTAGGTTAAGGCTAGTTCTGAGGTATACATGGATCCAATTGAACATGCTAATGTTATTGAGCAATCTTCATGTAAAAAAACAACAATTCTCAGTGCCTAGTGATGAGGTTCACAACTACAAGGTTGATTCTTCAAATAAAAGGGTATGTCAAGATTCCATAGTTGTTCCATGTGTTGACAATTCAATCATTAAAGAGGAGAGAGATTTAGAAAAGGAACTAGTTGTCATAGTTCAAATTAGGAAGAAGAAGAAGAAGAAGAAGAAGAACAAAAGTAAGAAATCTTATAGCTATAAGAGAATTAAAATGGTTATTGAGATGTGGGCCACTCCTACCTTCACTTTGTTTTAGAACATAATGTTGCAGAGGATGTCTTTGTCTATACTTCTTAAGATACTCCTTTTAGTAGAGAATCAAGTGTTATTGTGGTGTTATTCATATGATCCTACAAGGTTAGAGATGACTATTTTTAGTTGGATCAGGTATGCCCAAATGGATGATATGTTTCGGTGATGTTAGAGTGATGTCATAACTATATATGGTCAATCTATAGGGTTAGATTGAAGGTTTTCAAGTGGAAAAAGAGGATTTATGATTTTTTGAGATGATATTTTTAGATAAAAAGGTATTTTGACCTTATTATTGTATTTTTAAGGTGGTTATATGGTCTAAAGGTATGTTGAAGTCAAATTGGTGACTTTTGAGTGCTCTCAATTTTCTCAAATTTTTTTACTTACGGGAAAGCAAGCCTAAAATAGGTTATAGTATGTATATGTTTCCAATGGTTTGGGAACTAAAATCTTGGTCTAGAAGTGTGTGATTATTTTATATAGGTGTGAAAAAAGTTTCAAGATTATCCATAGAATAGAAGGTGATATGTTGACCTTGTTTGTTTTGAGATTCTAGGGTTTTAAGCTCTGCTATAGAAGTGGTTTGCCTTATGAATTAAGGTTTTAGTCTTATTAATATATAGAATGGGCCAAATGGGTTGTCAAATAAATCTTCAAAAATATTTGAAGGTTTGTTTTTTTTATGTTATTCAACTTTTTGTCAAGATGGAGGCGTAAATGGCTAGTATGTTTCTGAAGGAAGCATGTTGAAAATGATGATCTAGGTTATATAAATTGGTGTGTTTGAGGGGGTATATGATATTTCATTAGATATGAAGTTTTGAGTCTTGAAGGTACATGTACTAAATTTTTTGGTCTCTACAAGTTCCAGGTAGGGTTATAAGGAGTCTAGACAACCCTAATGAGGAGAGTGCTTTATGTTCAATTTATCCAAAAGAGAAAGGTATGAGTATTTAAAGAATATTTCTTAGGTTGTTTTAGATCATGTTTCCTATTTTTATAGTGGAATAAAGTTCTATTGGTGGTCCTTGTGGTAGCTTAATATAGAATTCTAGTAAGCCTATATGGTGGTTCTTCATGGTGGGTGGAGATCTGAAGATGCTTTGGAAGTGAAATTACTCATAAATATTAGAAGTACCTTTTAGATCTTTTTTGGTGAGTTCCATCTAATTTAAATGTTTTTGCACATTCTTTCTTCATTATTTGCAGTGTTTGGTTGAAGAAGAGTGTTGGCTTATTACAAGAGAAATTTATCAAAGCAAGAAGAGGTAGGCTCAAGGTAGGGGGAAGTTTATATCATATTTGTAAGGTGGTCCTCTCTTATTGATGGTATTTTTAGGTCCTTAGGATCAGTTGGTTCCCACTTTTTCATTTTTTCTAAGGGGGAGAAGATTCCTATTATGAGAGTGCTTGAAGAAAGAGAGAAGGAAGGTGAGTTGTATATTATTTCATGATGGGTGTTGACATTAATGAAAAAGGTGGATACTATTGGAGAGTTATCAATGGCTTCATAGATTTTTTTAGGTAAGTGGTTGATTTTCCTTGATATTCTAAGTGATAATGACAAATTGTATAATGTGTTTGTCCTGGTATGCTTGAAGAAGGCTTGGTTGATCTTCAGAGTTTGCTATTTTAAGGTTGTTTAGGGATGGGTATGGTGATTTGAGCATGTGAAAGTGGTATGATAAAAATTTAATAATTATTTGAGTTATTGTATTCATGAGTGGATTTCATTTGGTTTATCATTTTTTTCATATAGACATTTTGGGTCTAGTGGTAGAAATTTGAGTAGGCAATTTGTTGACATCACCATTGCCACATGTGGATGGTCAGGAGAGTTGGTAATATGTTTGTGATAAAATTTGTGCCTATTTGTTTTTCACAAAATTTCAATTCATGCTATGAAGAATAACATAATATATGCAAGTGCAAAGTTGGGCTCCTAGGCAATTTCACAGTGTTTTCCCATACTTAGCCAAATTTGTAATATGGCAAGAAAAATTGAGTAGGCATTTTGATGGTGTTATATTTAGTATGCATGAAAAAGTCAAGAGAAAATGATCATATGGGTTTGTTCATTTTCGTGTCTAGTTTTATGTGTATTAAATTTTAGGTCATGCAATGAAGCACATCAAAAGATATGCATGTGTAAATTTATCCTTCCAAATAGTTCTAGGCATATTTCACTCTATGGTAGAAAAATATGAGTGAGAAGATTAATGGTGCTATATATTATACATTAAAAGGTTACATGATCATATTGATGAATGGTTGGATTATTCTATGTGAGGATATCATATGGTCCAATTTTTAGATCATACATCTAAGCACAGTAAAAGTTATTGAGGTCCAAAGATGGCCTTCTAGACAAATTGCAATGCTTCCCATAGTCAATTTTTCTAGAGATAAAGATCAAGACCAAATGAAGATCCAATGGTTCATAATTAATCATACATATATATTTAATGGCATGTATTGATTTAATGAGTCAAAGTGACATTTGCTTAATGAAGAGCAGAGGTAAGGATCAAACTACTTCTAAGATCTAATAGTGAGCGAGTGTTTGTACTAATTAAGATCAATGATGTGTATTGAGATAAATGTGTTCAAAGTGTCTAATGTTTAACATAGATAAATATCAATCTACATATATGAGATCGATAGAGAATGTTTATTCTAGGATTTAGGAAGAAGCAAGATAATACCAAGTGTTCAAAGTTTAACATTTGGGCAGTGGTCCATTATGAGTTAACATTCAGAGAAGACAGATGGTGCATGATTAATCTAATTTATGAGGAACGAGATGAATTTTAGGTGACCAAAGTTTAACTTTGACCATTTGGATTTAAATATTCAAATTTTCAAAGGAAAAACTAGTGCTTAGTTTTTGTGTTATATCTTTTGATCTACATAAAATTTGCTCATGAAATATAGATTTGAAGATATCAAATTGTGTATAGTCAAATATATTGAGGTTAAAATTTAATTATGTGTTCATGCATGTTGTGGAAGTAACTTGAGAAGGGTATTTGAGATGTGCTTTTTGGCATCTTGATGTTTAAAGGTGAATTAGATATTGGATATGTTGTAGACTCCATGAGGACCATTTATATGCATTATGAAGATTTTAAAAATCATATGTATTATGAAAAAAGGGTTAGAAGCCAATTTTGTTTTAGTTCATAAAGATTGTGTGTATAGAGAAGTGTTTGAGCGAATTAGGGGTTAGCAGAAGAGTGTTATGATAGATGTTAGAATTTAAAATGGACCTATAGATCATGTTCCATGGATCCATGAGTTGTAAAGTGTTACTATGTTCTTAGTGTTCTCTATGAAGTGCTAAATGGGTGAATATGTCTCCATGAGACCTATAAGAGCTATAAGGGACTAATTGAAAGGTGTAGCTATTTAAGAGTGACCCATAGATGTTATCACTAACCTATGAAGATTGTGTTGAGCTATGTCTCCATATGATAGAAGCCTTAAGGGTTAAGGCAAGTCTAATGGCTAACCAAGAAATTGTTTATCATGAGGAATCTTTATCTAGTGAAACCAAAGGAGATGGTTTATATACTAGTGTAAGGCTTATTGGCATAGAGTGAGCATTGAAACAAATAGAGAGGATAGGTAGTATGTCTATTGGATGAGTTAATGAGCATAATAATTTGTTGACTATGTGTATGACTTGTACATCATATTTTGATGTTATAATATTACTCTTGTAGTTTGAGGATATGAGAATAGGTCTAAATGTGGATATGAGGATAGTTTGAGTGAAGAAGGAGAGAGGTTGTGGCATGCCTATATGAGAGGCATGTATGATATAGAGAGGGAGTTTGTGTAGGGTTATAAAATCAAAGATCCATCATCAAGTGTCAAAGACAATAGTTATAAGGTTGATGTGTTCATTTCATAAGAGCATTTAAAGGACTTGATCTTCATTAGGGGAAGTTGTTCCTTGTGAAATAAGTGTTTCACTAAAGGCTTTGAGTTAGAAGGAATTTACCAAAAGGTGGTCAAAAACACTTGATAATGTTAAGCGTAAGTGCTCCTTGTGAAAATGATGTTTCACTAAATCTTGGTCAAAAGGACTTGATCAGTCTCTTTTTTGTAATATATTATAGGACAAGTAGTCCATGTGTTGTTAGCTTAAGAGTGGGTTTTATTCCCCATGAAGATTTTCCATAGAAATTATGTGTTGTGTATTTGATCTTTTGTATGCATTAAATGAATGAGCTTTCTTGTTGATGTATCTTGATCAAGTTGATATATGCTACTTGTTTAATAGTTTGAAAGGATTAAAATTGAAATAGAAATATTTGGGATCACTTATTCACTCCCACCCCTCTCAATGATTGTACCTCTAATAGTTAGTTGATCTTCCATTCTTGGATGATCTTGAAAACATTGTGAAGAATGAAAGGCTTAAGTGTTGATTATGGTAAGATGGTAAAGTTGCTTATGTTTCTCAAGGTAATTCATTTTATATGCTAAGTTATTGAATGTTTAGATAGTTCTCATTCCTATTAGTAACTTAGATTATTTTGTTGATATTATTAATGCATAATTAATCTTTTGATTTGGTTATATGATCATGTTAGTTAATACGAGTAAAATTTTACTCATGCCTATACATAGTGTTCACATGATGTAAAGGCATACAGATTTTATTTGATAAGTGAATTAGAGTTTAATTTTAATAATGCTTACTATTAATTCATTAAATGTATACATGTGAATTATTTATATATAATTTTGTAACCATTAAAGGTTGTTTAGAACATGTAGATTTCATAGATGTTTTAGCTATGCATGGATTATTTGATTTGTCCAATTACACGTGCTTCTGGTACATATGGAAAACAAAAATGAAATCCTTTCCTATAACACACATTAAGACATACATGGTTAGATATAAAGGTATGTATATCATTAGTATTAAATATTAAACTATTATTTTCATTCTCTCATTTAATATTAAATGTTGTATGAAAATGAGCAAAAAAATCTGAGTTAGTAAGATTATTAAAAAGGCTACCTGGAATGAAATTAAAGAAGTTTTAAATGAATTAATGTAGAGGGAAACTACATTATATTATGTTAATGAATGAAATAGAATGGTTGAATATTATATTATAACTATTTAATGTTGTATGAACAAGTGATGGTTGTATTCATACTTGTTTATTTTCATCCCTATGGACTACTCGTGCTTTCATCCTTTTTTGTTAGTTGAACTTGTTTGCATTGTTACACCATGGAATGTCTAGGATTAAATTATAAGAGTTAATTAAGTGGGACATCTTTTTTAGGTTCCACTCAACTTTAAACTTGATTGAATTCTTATTTTTATGCATTGTATGCATTTATTAAGCAGAAATATTTTATTGTTCATGTACTTCTAAATTATCTGGTTCATTTAAAACCTGTCAAATGCATAAATAGACTACATTTATATAAATTTGTAACATGATATTTTATCACACTTGCTTATTATAAAATTTACTAACTTAAATTTTTGATCATATTTAAAAGTGTTGTAAAGTGGATGGTTTATTTAATTAATTATTTTCTATATGAATAGTTAAAGTGAAAGTGTCTATTGTTTTAAATAAAATTTGAATTAAAGTATAACTAGAAAATATTGTAATATATATGAAGTATGAGTTGATTATGTTCTTTCTCTTTAACCTTATAAATTATTGGATGATCAATGATTAATTTAATGGATACTCTTGACTCTAATATGTTTTGATGCTCTTCTATTTTATTATATCACATTAGCTATGCCAATGTAATGTCATAACATGGATTCAATTATAGCCTGCCCATGAAAGTTATTTGATGAATAACAATGTTGATCATAATTCTATCATAGCTCATTTATTTGAATAACATCATTCATGCTTATTAATTGAGTGTTGTGTGTGAACTAATACAGGAACACATTGGCAATGGTGTAGTGGTCTTGATGCCATGAGGTAATTAATAACCTTAGTCAGTATCACTATGAAGCTTTGAGTTTCAATATGTTCTTGTTTGTGCCCTCTTTTATTAAATGGTATTTTTTGATTTCTACTTGTATAAATATGCATGTGTTGAATTGATTTCTATTTTCTTTTTATAATTACTATTATGAAATCATACTTGATTATGAGATTAGTTCATCAAAGTAACTTGTATTTTTAACCAAGGCTTATTTAACCTAAATGATAACTTAGGTTGATTAGAGTTATTATTTTTTATTAGACTGATCCTAAAATCTTAACCATCTTTGAGTGAAATTGAAACTCACTAAGGAGAGTGAGGTATTTAGCTAGGCTTAGGTACCTATAAATGGTCCTATGTGGAAGAACAAATATCACATATGGCACTCAAGTCCTATCCATGTATGTGTACATTGATAAGCCCTAAACTCTATAAACATCAATAGAGGTAACATGGTTCCACATAGCACCTTTTGTATGTAATCACCTCTAGCTAATTACCTCAGTTCACCTCCTTTTATTTTAGTTGTGTGTATGTGAGTGTGTTAAACATTTATTGATTGAATTTATAAGTGATGTATTAGGTTCAACATGCATCTAACAATGTACTTGGATATATAATTCCATTTTTGGGTGGGATTTATTTCATCTCATATCATATTAGTGTTTATGCTCTAGGGAATTCTAGGACTTGTAAATTCATTACACAGTGACCAATGAGTTGTTCTAGTAATTCACAAAGGTACTCAGCCTTTTGGGTTGAATGTTAAGGTGTTGTGTTGTAGATGATATCTACTATAAGTTCCATGCACCTCTAAGAAGAAATGATTCCAAGGAATTTGAATTTCTCTTATGTTAGTTGTTATCACTTCTAGCCTTGGTTAGGGTTAACCCTTCTTGAATTCAGTTGCATCTAGTCAAATCTCACCTATTAATTATTGACATGTATGGTTAAGTTGATGGGAGATATGTGATTTAGGATTGAGTCTTAGAATTAGGGAAATAATACTAGGTATCTATGGTTGGTTTATGTGGGTAAACCTTCCCTAGATGATTGAAAGACTGATAGTTCAACCTAAACCTTGAAGGCATAACATGGTGCAAAAGGGCTGAATTTATTAGGTAAATAAGCAAAGATTGACCTCTCCACTCGTAAAAGGGGTGGCCTTGAGTATTTGGTAACCTATGAACTTATCTAGGTATGTTAACCAATGTTATTCTATGGATAAAATTTACTGTAAAATTCTTGTGCAAAGAGTTGGATATCATGTATTCTTTCGATTAAAATAACTCAAACTATATATTATTCTAATTTAGTAGGACATTTCAATC
Organism: Torreya grandis; assembly: GCA_037957365.1. Lineage (NCBI taxonomy): Eukaryota > Viridiplantae > Streptophyta > Pinopsida > Cupressales > Taxaceae > Torreya > Torreya grandis. The sequence continues at coordinate 775,785 of JARHVA010001825.1, forward strand.
TAGATGGTTTTAGCAAAGTCAAACTAACTCCATGGGGTGAGTTATTTGCAAATAGGAAGGCTACCCTACCTCTTATTTTGATTTTAACAAGACTGTTATGTAAAAGTTTCACATAATGACATTGTGGAACAATTGTAGTAAATAGCCATATATTATGGCTTAGTCTATATTTCACTATACGTGACTAGGGACAATGTTACATCAAATTTAATGTTATAGAAAATGCTTGGGAAGCTTTAGCTCATCTAATGTAATGGACTTTTAATTAAATAGAGATGGTATGTTATCTAATACTTTGCTTGTTCGATTGAATTGTATCCGTTATGCATGATGAAAATAGGTAAGCTTATGTCATGTTGAAAACTTATGCATTTAAGCTAAGTTAGGCTTGATATTGTTGACCTCTTTTAAGTTGAATTGATGAATCAAGTGGATTCATAACCCCAAAAGGGGTTGAAGCTAATAAGTTTTAGATGTTTATCTAAATCATAGATTTATTTTACTTCTATGATGTATATTTAAATCATGGATATGTCTAATTACATGGGGACATTTAACTGATCCTTGATAAGTTATGTATCCATGGGGATGCCTATTCAGACTTGGTTACATCTTGACACCCATGAGGATGTTTTTTCTTGGATATGTCCTACATCCATGTGGATGTTTATTTCAAGTTCTAGTTGAACTTGTTGGTTGTAGGATATTGTAATACCCATAGTAGTGACATTGTATTCACCTTGAGACTTGGCTAATCTCACCCTTTCATAAATAGATGTTGCATCAATGAAATCATCACCATTCAAACATTAACATGTTGGATTAATTTAAATGATTAAATTGTAATATTAACATGTTTTTGGAATCTTTAAGACAATGCCTTGATCTCCATTGATAGTGTTCATAGACAATGCATCTGAAGAGGCTAAGGTATGATATCTTGGGAGTTCCAAGGGTATGGATGAAGCCTGGAAGGCCTGGTGGGTGAGTGTGATTTATTTTCTCAATAAATTTAAGATTTTTTAGGGATATCTTTCTATTATCAAGCAGAGTGCACCATCTATCCATGATGTGAGAATATTGTTGATAAAACTCCAAAAATCGATGGAGATAGATAGGCCTTGTTGGAACATAACCTTCCTTAAGTGAAGGTCATCATAATCTAAGATCCTCGAGACTAATCATATGATATCATTTGGTAGGTATCTGATATACTTTGTATGGCATCTAAATATTGGGTGGACCGATGGAAGTCATGGACCCTTGTGCTTCAAAAACCTATGTATTTGACTATTGTAATGTGGAAAATAACCTTGACATATTTACCTACACCCAAATGTGTACCTATATTACAAAGTTACTTCATACATGTACATTTTTATATAGTGTATAAGCTCTGTAAGGTGTGGAAGTAATTAATGACATGAAATGTGTGAACTTTTTGTGCTATAAAGCTAGTTGTTAAGGTATTCAAGTTATGTTATATATGTAATCTTATGTTTTTAAACTACAAATTGTGAATTTAAGAACTTGTATACCTTAACTCCTTTTTAGAATATAAATTCTCTGAATAAGCTACCAAGATATATTGATGTGATGCATTTTATAATATCACATCATTATTTTAGCTATGAAAATCAATGAAAGTATGAGGTTGAGAGTAAAGAAACACTATTTTTTTAATGGTTTAGACTAGGTATGGGCTAGGGAGTGGAG
>JARHVA010001825.1:787500-890000 GCA_037957365.1 Torreya grandis
CCACCATTTAGTTTATGGTTGGGGTGGTAAGGTCCGTCACTAGCTGGGCTCATAGGGTTGGTTGGAGGGGTTCGTCTGATTGAGTTACTTGATGTTCTATTCTTGGATGATCTTGTGAACAACCTGAAGAATGAAAGGTTTAAGTGTTACTTATGGTAAGATGATGAAGTTGTTTATGTTTTTGAAGGTAATTCATCTTATATGCTAAGTTATTGAATGATTATCTCATTCCTTTTGATAACTTAGAGTATTGTATTGATATTATTAATTCAAAATTAATATTTTTATTTGGTTATATGATTATTGATGTAAAAATCATACATATTTTATTTGAAAAGTGAATTAGAGTTTTAGTTTAATAATGGTTATTATTATTTCATTAAATGGATATTTATGAATTGTTTATATATAATTTTTTAACCATTAGAGGTTGTATAGAACATGGAAATTTCATAGATGTTTCACCTATGCATGTATTATATTATTTGTCCAATTACACATGTTGCTACTGCATACAAAAAGCATAAATGAAATCCTTTCCTCTAACACACATTCAAAATACTTTGTTGCATATAAAGGTATGTATATCATTAATATTAAATTTGAAAGTATTACTTTCTTTCTCTCATTTAATATTAAACATTTTATGGAAATTAGTAAATTTTTTGAGTTAGTTTATTAAAAAATGCTACTAGGAATGAAGTTAAAGAATTCTTAAATGAGTTAATATAGATAAAAACTACATTAGATTATGTTAGTGAATGAAGTAAAATGGGTCAATATTGTATACTACTTCTTTGATGTTGTATAAAAAAATCATGGTTGTATGCATATGTATTGATTTTCACCCCTATGGACTGCATGTGTTTTCATCCTTTTCTATTGCCTAAACTTATTTACATTGCTACACCACATCATGCCAAACATTAAATTGAAAGATTTAGTTAAGTAGAACATTTAATTTGGGTTACACTCAACTTTAAACTTAGGTGAAAAACTATTCCTATGGTTTGAATGCATTTATTATGCTGAAATCATTTGTTGTTCAAGTACTTCTAAATTATCTAGTTGATTCAAAACCTATTGAATGCATGCGTAGATTACACTTATACAAATTTGGAACATGATATTTGATCATACTTGATTATGTTGAAATGTAGTACCTTAGATGTTTGATTATATCAGAAAGTGTTGTAAATGGGATTGTTTCATTAATGGATTCTTTTCTATATGAATAGTTAAGGTGAAAGTGTTTATTATTTTAAATAAATTCCAAATTAAATTATAACTATAAAATATTGGAATATATATAAGTATGAGTTTATTATGTTCTTTCTCTTTAACCTTATAAAGGATTGGATGATCAATGATGGACTGAGTGGACACTCTTGGCTATAATATGTTTCAATTTTCTTCTATTATATTATATTGCATTACCTATGTCAATATAATTTGATAACATGTATTCAATTATAGGTTGCCCATGAGAGTTATTTGATGAATAACAATGTTGATCATAATTATGTCATTGTTCATTTATTCAAATAATGACATTCATGCTTATTAAGTGAGTGTTGTGTGTGAACTGATAAAGGAACATGTTGGAAATGGTGCAGTGACCCTAAAACTGTGAGGTAATTAACAACCTTGGTCAGTAGCACTGTGAAGCCTTGAGTTTCAATCTATTCTTAATTGTTCCCTCTTTTATGAAATGGTAATTTATGTTGTATAATTTTATAAATATGCATGTGTTAAATTTATTTTTGGTTGATGTTTATAATTATGTTTTTGAAATCATACTTGATTATGAGATTAGTTCATCAAAGAAACTTGTACTTTCAACCAAGGCCTATTTAAATTAAATGATAACTTAGGTTGATTAGAGTTATTTTTTTTGGTTAGACCGGTCATAAAATCTTAACTATCCTTGAGCAGAACTAAAACCCACTAAGGAGAGTGAGATATTTACCTAGGGTTAAGGACCTATAAAAAGTCTTGTGTTGAATAATGAGTGACACATATGGTGCTTAGGTCCTATCCATATATACATACAGTGATACTCCCTAAACCCCATAAACATCAATGGAGGTAACATGATTTCCCATAACACCCCTTGTATATAGTTACTTCTAGCTAATTACCTCAATTTACCTCCTTTGGTTCCAATTGCATGTGCGTAATTGTAGTGAATATTTATCTCTTTAATAAACAAGTGATGTATTGGGTCCAACACACATCTAGAAATGTACTCTAATATATTATTCCATTTTTTTTAATTTAATTTAATTTATTTATTTTTTGGTGGGGGGGTTTATAATTTTTACTATGCCATGAAGAAAATGATAAGACACACTACATGTTATATGTAATTTATGATGATTTTTCCTATCATGAATGAAAAGAGGCAATATGCCTCCTTATTCCTATCCTTCTTAACACATTGAAGATAAGGAGAGAGACCGTCTGGACAAAAATATATTATAAGGATCTTGTCATGCATCGAAAGAGATATCACATTTTAAGTGGTGAAAACACATAAAAATGGTCTATAATTCTTTATTAGTTCTTCAATTGTATTATTTTAAGATATGTGTATTTTTTAGTTATTACCCTAAAAAATATTCATTGGTATATTTTGTATTTTTTTGTCATGTCTTTTTATTTCTTTATTTTTTTCTTTATATATATATGGACTTTATAGAAATATATATTATTTTTGTGGAGATTATAAATATATAATGTACTTTTCTAGGGGATTTTTTTATATAGGTATATTTAGATGCACACATGTCCCATGTTTTGAGCACGTCTTTTTTAACTGATTTAATGCTAGTTGGCATTCTAATATTTTCCTGATTTCATTTTTGAGAGGATTATAAATATTCAACAACATTAGTATATTTAGGAAAAATTAGTGCATGTGTTGACCTATATCTATCTCTATCTCAAACAAGATCTATATTTGATTTCCAAGAATTACCAAACACTTTCTACATTATCTCTATCCCAACCCTCACTAATTTGGATGACCTTTTGTCCCTATACTCAATACCTCCTCCTATTTTTATATTAGACACACCTCCATGGATAATAAATTTGAGTATATAATCTTCTGCTTAGTTATAATAATTAATGATTCAAACCCCTTTCCTTTGTATTAGGTAAGAGACGGTCTTCTACCTCCTTTAGCAATATATTCTTATCAGACCATATAACAAGACAACTCCTATGTTGATCCCTATCTTTGCTTACCCATAAGGCACTTAGATTGTATCTATATGCAACCTTATTAACATTCAATATTTTCTCTCTTCCATTGTCCATATCTATATAAATTTTCAATTGCCTCCTATAAAAAACATGTCATGCATCCATGGGTAAGACATCACATAAGACATTGTCCAGGTATCTACCAATATTCATATCTACTTCACAAGATTCCCTCATAGTTTTATCTTTCCTTTATAATAAATCAGATACTTCATATGGCCTTGGATGTGTTACACACACAAAATTCATCTTGTATGCCTTATTAATGGATGCTACATTATCTTAATTTCCATTACCAATTGCAACATTGCAGTAGTTACCCTTTGTTTTGAATTTATATTTGAAAATGTGTCCTTTTTGGTATTCTCACTCTTACTTCTCAAACTTCAAGACTCTCCTCCTTTCTACTAAAATATTTCTTTGTTTTTTTTCCTATTTACATTCAGGTGATGCTACAAGCTCCACATCCTCTTCTATGATTTTCACACTAACTTCATTCCTTCTCCTCTCATGATTTCATTAAAAATTAGGTCACTCAAAATTATGGTGACCAAAGTTTGTACATTTTTAAAATGGTCTATTGAATAATATTCCTCTTTCTCATCCATTACTTCTCATTTAACTTCCTTGGTAATGAAACTTGCATCATCATGATTAATAGTCTATTGATAATGGTTTGTCTCAAGGATACAATTTAATTTTACACCTATTTGATATTTTTAACTTATAGTAGATATTAAACTATTAACTATAGAATCATTTATCAAAATAAAATAATAATATGAGGCATGAAAGGTAGGAAGGAATAACATTTTAAATTTATAGATGATGGGTTTGCACCATCAAAACATACATCATCGCTTTCTTTTCCTTTTTAAATGGCATTTAAGTTTGTTAATGGTGTACTCAATGATGTTCAAAGCATTGTTTAAATATTATGAGTATCTCCACCAAAATATACACCTATATGCATAATGATTCAAGTCTTTTACTACAAAGGTGATTTTTTTGTTGATATAAATCTAAGTATAATTCCAATCACTCTTATAGAAATGGGTATCATGTATCAATTATATTTGAAATAGGTATCTAGGTTGATAATCCACATATCTTATGAGTTGATACCTAATACATCCACTCTCTATGTTTCCATTATTAACCATAAAATATAATAAGACTATAATTAAATGTAAATTTAAAATAAGAGTTTGCTGAGAAAAATGTAATAAAATATAATACATAAAAACTATTTTATTGAGACATTTATTTGGACAACTCAAGGATATTTCTATGTAGAAGAATAGTTTTTTTATGCCTAAAAACTAAAGTTGAATAAATAAGTATGATGTTGAAAAATGAATTAAAGAGTTTTAGTGATGACTTTTAAGGAAGAAAACTCTATGTTGGGTCATCTCCCTGATGAGCAGAGCTACACATATTTCATATTTATAAAAATGAGGCCTCATATAAATCCATGATCTCCTCTAAATAGGAATTTTCATATCCAATTATCTTGTCTTTCAATAGATAACTAAATACAAAAATTATCCTATATTTTGTACTCATTATATAAAACTTTATATTTATGCTAACATTATCTACTAAAGTTCTTTCACTCCATTCAAAGATTATGAGAGCATGTACCCATAATTTACCCAAATGGAATATCAAACTAATAGATGCCCTGGTGTAATTGTAATAATATATAGATATAATATTTAAATTTAGTGATCCAAGTAGTGATCTAATTTTATAGAGAGTGGTTCAGATCATTCTCTCCAAGTTGATTTTATGTAGCATTTTTAGATCTCATTATTTATGTTCCTATAAATATCTATTTTCAAAAAATGGGAAGTAGTGGTGGAAAAGGAATTAGGAGGTAAGTATCAATACCAATTTCTTTTAGTAAGTTACCAAAAGATAAGCTTTGACCTATGTTGTTATACCATGTGATAAGTCATTACATGGACATAGGATCCCACCTCTTTTTACATACATCTACTTTAAGTGATTAGAAATGGGAAAAGTAGTGGAGAAATTAAATAAATAAGAAAAAATATTTTATATGTTCGAATTAAAAAAATATACATTAGAGTGGATATAAATAATTATTTTTTCTAATGTAAATATATCATATATGTATATTCATTTTTTAGTAATAATTTTTTACTCTTTATAAAAAAAATTAATAATTTATTAAATGAAATTATAATGACTATAAAAAATAAACATAATTTCAATAATATATTTCCATTTAAATATATTTCATTGCATAAATTAATTAAATATATATTAGTTATTTTTAAGAATAGCAAATTACTAACTTTTACTTTACATGACCATAAATATTACTAGTTCACGTATTTCAGATATATAAGTTACATTCCAAGAAATCATACCAACTTTGAAGTACCTATATAATATTTTATATATTATTTATCTCTTTATAAGTTAAATATATTAAATACATATATTAAGTTAATCACTATATTTATATTAAATCCAAATCCTAGAAAAACCAAGATATCTACCTTGAAATTAATATCTCTTTCAGTTGTAAAGTGTAAATGGCTCATAGTGTTAGTGAATATTATGATTATATTATATTAGAATTTCTCAAGACATATTATAAACCCAATCTACTAATTAAACATTAACCAATAATACATGAATATTACATACCAAAAAACTAGTTAGTATTCATATCTCAAAACTCCATGATGGGGGAAAGGACTCAACTCAAAACAAAAGAAAGAACAAAAAAAAGGATGGACTAAACATGACATTCTGTGTATATATATATATATATATAAAGCATAAGCTACAACAACCAAGGGATGTAGCAAAATATTATCCTTGGGAGGTAGAGATGACCAAGAAAAAAGATTTGTAGAAGGAGGATCCAGTGCCACCCATTCATCTAAGGGATCCATGGTCATATTAATATCCCTACCATTAGGATACATCTAAGTGATAGTGCCTATAGGAGTGACTCTATGAGAGGGGGTTATGTCAAAGTTTCCATGTAATGATGATGAACCCCAACCTCCTAGATGAAAGTGAGAGAAGTGATATGGATACATGAGTGACTTATACACCTTTTTGGAGCCAGTATAGGTGGTCTTTATGGTGGTTAATTTGGAGGAACACAACTGATGGTGCAAAGGGCATTCCCCTGGTGGTTGAAAACATCCTAGAGGTAGTTAACTTCCATCTCAACCTTATTTGTTTGGGCTTAAATTTGCATACAGACTAAAGATATAATTAAAACCTTATTATTAAGTGTAAAATCCTAAGAGCATTCATTATTGTTGAAAATAAAATTATTTTGATCCTTCCATGATTCAAAAAGAATGATGGATCTGAGAAAATTCCATATAAAATCAATATAAATTGGCTAGTTTGTTGAGTCCCCTAGAAGAGTAAGCCACCAATAAAATGGCTTAGGGTGATAAGGTTCTAATAGGCTATGGATCCATTTTCATGTAGACTGGGCTTGTGGGTAGAACCAAATTAATTGTTTAAATACTTAAGATGATGACATGTAGAACATTTGGGTGGACATATGATCATATGAGACATTTGTTCCCCAAACAAGAGGCCTTGGTAGACTAAGCACCAAAAAAAGTGGGAAAGATAAGGTTCTATCTCGACTTGCTAAATTCTATCAAGTCTAAAAATACAAGTTATTTTGGAGGATTTAATTCCCCATCACCTATTGATATTACATACTGTATGGTGCAAGTTACTCATGGCTATATATATAAGGCTTGGAGAATAATTATTTAAATAGGTGTCACAATTCCAACACCAGTCTTTAAAAAAGCTCTAGGTGGATATAAACCAAGATTATGAAGCATAACATTAGGAAGTATATCTTGAATATGAATAAAAAAATTTAATTCACCATTATTAAATTGAAACATATCTTTCAAATTATTCTTAGGAATTTAGTCCCTAGTAAAAACCAAATCATTAATGGTAAAGATAACATTTTAATAAAAATGTGAGGGATTTGATTCATATAAATTCACCCAATATATTAATATTTATTTTCATAATATTATGCCACTATATGTTATGATCATTGAAATATAGACTTATATGAAAACTATCCCTAATCCATTTTGCATGAGTCTTAACAACTTCAAAGGATTTTTGTATGATTTTGGCAACGAAGTAGCCTTCAATTTTAGCAAAATCCATAGTGATGAGAAGGGATTGGAAACCTTTATTATTCCAATTAGCTTTACCATAAGAGGACCAAGTAAATATATAGTTCTTTAGTAATATTTTCTAAGGCTCATTACCTTCAATGGTGTGAGCTACCCATTTAGCACATAATGTTTCACTTTGCCTATAAATGTCAATAATTTTTGTGCCTCTTTTTTGATGATGGAGGCAATAGGTATCCCATGTAACATGATGAAATCCATTATCATGTTTATAATTATATCAAATAAAATCCTTGAGTATTATGGATAAATTGTCATTTAAGCTACTTTGGAGGAGCCCAACAAGAGGAATAATAAACACAGGTGACCATTACAATCCTTATATAGATTTATAATTTGCTTGATAAAGATAGAAATTTAATAATATAGTATTCAACAAGGACAATTTCAAAACATTTGACTCATACCTACTAAAGTGAAGGGGAGAAAATTTTCTTATACTTCAAATAAATTGGACAATTTCAAACCATTTGGGAATAGATCATTTTGAGTGAATTGGACTATTTTGAATAATTTGGACTTATACCCACTAAAGTGGAGTTGATAATTTTTTTGAAAAAACATAAATTTCCTATATTCCAAATAAATTGGAGTGTTTAAAACTATTTGGGCATAGATCATTTTGAATGAACTGGACTATTTTGAATAATTTGGACTTATACCCCCTAAAGTGGAGTGGATAAAATTTTATCCAAAAAATAAATTTCTTATATTCCAAATAAACCAGAGTGTTTCAAACTATTTGAGCATAGATAATTTCAAATAAATTGGGCTATTTTAAATAATATGTAATTATACCCACTAAAGTGGAGTGAAGAGAATTTTTTCAAAAAAAAAATTGTTATATTTGAAACAAATTGGATTGTTTCAAAGCATTTGGGCATAAATCAATTTGAATAAGTAAGGCCATATTTATTTATTTATTTATTAAGATAGGTTAAACCAAGTTAAAAGGGACCCATACCCATAAAATATATATGTAGAAGATAATCATAAACAATAATAAAACAAAATGGAACAAAACATGATCTCGACAGGAAAAACCCCTACCACTAGTAAGATACAAAAAGATTCAACCAAAAAACTAGACCAGTTAAAAGTAAATAGAAAAGAAACAACTAGTCAGATTTAGAATAGATGACAAATTTATTGGCTTCAATACTTTCCTCTTTGTTGCTCATTTTCCCTCTAGTGTGATTCCTAATAGACTAATATTTTCCCTCACCCTACCTCTTGCACTTCATACTAGTAAGCTTAAGTTCATCCTCCTTTTAGGGCTCCTTGCTATAATCCTCCTCTTCATTCCTCTGAGAAGTGTTAATGCCTTGAGGAGAGAACTCATCAAAACTAATGTGCTCTTTTATAAATTTGATTTCTTCCATCCTGTGATGTAGGAGGCCGTTGATATTATCATCCTCTTCTACTATTTCATTACAAACCAATTTTTGAATCAAGATTTTGGTGAAAAGCTTGTCAAGAGATTTCTAAATTTCATCCTCATTCTTGGGATAAATAACCCTCTATCCCATTATATAAATAAGAGACACATATTAAAAAATCCCCCTATCTTTACTTCTCACTTTGGCTTCCTCCTACAAAAACTTAGCTTTGGGTCCTTCAATCTAATCCTTCCCTTCTTTAACAACTTTAGATTCTATGAATAAATCCTCTTCCTTGTTAGATTCATCTTGCTCATTTGGGATTTAAATCAACTCTAAGACAATTTTACACCATAAAATTTCCCCCTTCTTGACCAATAATAGTATAATCCCTAGTGTTGAGGGGTTGCACTTAAAATTCATAACAGTAGCTTCTAGGGATTTTTAAAAAAATGAAAGACTAATAGTATGCACATTAAAGTGGTTAATCAATAGGAAGTGATGAGAAAATATTACCATGTGTTTTCCCTCAAATGTGATATAATGCATGATTTGTAAATAGACATCAAGCCACTTTATCGGTAGGCTAGTCTTCACAAACCCTTTTTGGGGTGAAGCCTTGGGTTTTTTCTTCTCCTTTCTAAAGAAAATGTTGATGAGTTCCTCCTTTCTCTTTTTATCCTTAAAATGTTGTCATGTCCCCTTTTTAGTTGACATGTCTAGAGTTGAAGATTAGCCTATTATGCGACCCTCATAGGCTGATGGGATGGATAGAGGGTCTTGATAGAGATGGGTTGGAATTTGTTCGGGCTCTTTCGGACATGAATTAAGGGAGATATTAATATTTGATTGATTTAATCAAATATTAATTATTTGATCTCATTTTAATTAATTATTAATTAATTAATAATTATTAATTAATTATTAATTAATTATTAATTATTAATGATTTGGTCTAATTTGAGGATGCAAATTCTAAATGAAGACTTGGTCTAATTTTAAGACCCTAGTTCTAATTTAAGGAAGTCTAATTTAAGGGAGTCTAATTTTAGCAAGCACACCTTTGGAGGTGTATAAGAATCTCTCATGGGAGAGAGTTTGTATTCATGATTATTGATATTGATTCTTGTTAAGAAATTCTTCTATGAAGACTGAGCCAAGGGTTCCAGTATTCCATCTGCAGTGGAGAACGTCAACTCTTCATTGTGTGCGATTCAGAGGCTGTGAAAGATCAGCTGATCTATTGCCAAACTGCATTGAAGAACGTCAACTCTTCAGTGTGAGCGATTCAGAGGTTGTGAAAGATCAACCGATCTATTGCCGAATTGGGAGATAACTTCATCCAGAAGCTATCACATGTACTTCAAGTTTGAGAGATAACTTCACACAGAAGCTATCACGAGGGTTTACAGGTATTTTCATTATTTGGGTTTTGATTCCAGAATTATACAGATATAGATCTTTTGTATTAGCCCATAATCCTATAGATCAGGATCAAGCATATAGGTTGAGCAATATCAGCGGCCGTACGACTTCTGTACAGATATGTGAAAGTCCGTACGCATCTACAGAAAGTTCAGGTACCGACATCGGCGAACAGAGACTCACAGAGACCGACATCGGTCGACTAATCACCGACGTCAGCAAGGGGACCACTACGGGTCGACCGACGATGGCAGTATAACCGACGTCGGTGACTGTGTTTTTACATAGCAGGCCGAGACGTGCCAGATTCAACCCAGTTTGCGGAATATACAGGAAGTAAAGGCCGAACTTTCGATATTCTTTGTATATTTGACAGAGGATCTCTATTGTAAGCTTATGAGCAAATAAATAAGAAATTATACTATGATTTATTCATCTATTTGAAGATATTTTGCAGAAATTCAGATAAGCAATTTGGTGCTTTGTTTTGATATTCGAGGGGATATTACAGTGGTATCAGAGCTTTGGTCTTTGGTATCATAGTTTTGTGTCTTTCATATATCTCTATTGGTATGGGATATTACAGTGGTATCAGAGCTAAATCCTGCCATCCTGAGGGTTTGACAGATCTTATGCAGCCATAAGGGTTGGGACCACACGGGTATTTCACGCGCAGTAGAGCTTTGCTAGAAGGTACTCAAGTTCTAGAACAACCACCGGAAGACATGGGTGATGACATTGGCAGGTCCCGTATTCCTCACCATCTGAGAGATCAAGATGATCCAGAGGTTTTACTTACTCTTAGAGAACTACGAGAAGGGCAAAGGCAGAATAACCAGGTATTACAGCAGTTGGCAGCAGCACTGCCAAGATTGGGTTCTCCGAGGAGACATTCCCCACACCATGAAGATGTCAGGAGTGTTGCAGGATCACAGAGAGGCCATGGGACTGTTTCTCGTACAGTGAATAGGCCTACTAGGCCTATCTTTGTGAGACAGGAAGCAGAGGAGGTGATAGCAGGTGAGGAGCATGAGGAGGCATTTACGGACACACTTAGGGTAGCGATTGAAGAGTGGGAGTCATTACCACCTATGGTCAGGGAGATGATTACTTTTGACCGATTCCTCACACAAAGGAAAGAACATTATCGAGGTCGACAGAATGGGAGACCAAGACCCCAGAACAATGATCTGAAGCATGCTACGAGCAGGCTCACACTAGCGACATTTGACGGTAGTGGTAAGGTGACAGCACAGGCCTGGGTGAGTAAGCTGGATACATTTCTCACATTGCGACCAATGGGTGAGGAAGATGCTATCAGATATGCAACACTACATCTCGAGGGAGTAGCTCACGATTGGTGGCACCATGGGATGGTGACACTCCATCATGATCGGATCACTTCTTATCAGGGGTTTGTGGACAGGCTGGTGGAACATTTTGACAGGAGGGATCCAGAGTCCTATTTTTGAGAGTTGGCACAGTTACGTCAAAGTGGGAGTCTAGAGGCATACATTGGTGACTTCCAGAAGTTATCAGTCATGGTCCCTGACATTTCAGAGAGGCGACTAGTAGTACTCTTCATGGAGGGCTTGACAGAACCATTGAGAGGTTGGATCAAAGGCTTTGATCCTCCTTCATTATAGGAAGCTATGAAGAAGACGCGCAGTATGGAGATGGCAGCCCCATCAAGTAGATCTAACTCCAGAGGTACTTCTTCATCTAGAGATCATAAGCACTCCAACGGGGATACAGAGAGACCGGATTTTAACATAGATAAATCCAGGGTTAAAAATGATTCAAAGGCTAATCCAGCAGCACCACCTTTGGATCGTGAGGCGCTTAATGATTTACGCAGGAAGAAGCTTTGCTTCTACTGCAAAGGTCCATATGATATCCATCACGATTGTCCTTTGAGGCCTAAGGGCAAGACGAATCGTATGATGTGGGTATATTATGAGGAGTCGGAATCGGAAGATTTCGAACAGCATGATAGTTTTGAGGAGGCAGAGGCTTCAGAGCCTAAGGTAGAGGCAGATTTAGAGCTTCATATATAGGAGGCACGCCTATCTAGCATTCAGTCGGATGAGTCATTTAGACTCCGTCGAGTTTTGGCAGGGCAGAAGGTTACCACCCTTCTTGATACAGGAGCCACACATAATTTCATAGATGCTAGATTTGTGGAGAAGCGTAGACTCACTACCGAAGATTTTGAGGGAATTAGAGTAAAGGTAGCCGATGGTCACACTCTGAGGTGTGAGCGCATGATTAGAGACCTTCCATTGCGCTTGAACAACTATGAGTTCAAGGCTAATTATTATGTAGTGAACATGGGGGACATAGAATTAGTTTTGGGTATGAAGTGGCTTCATTCATTTGAGGAAGTTACTCTTCGACTCAAAGACATGGAGGTTCGTTTTGAAGTTGATGGGAAAACACATATTCTTAAGGCAATACGGGGCAGCAGCTTCAAACACATGTTTTTTCATCAGATAGAGATGCCTACAGTGCATGACATGATAGAGTGCGATGACGAGTGCCCATTGGCACCAACACAAGAGATATATGGGGACGAGCTGTGTCTTGAGGTGAGTTCAGTTCAAGAGTTAGCACGTGTGGTAGGGACTCAGCTTTCTATTACAGGTGGGTCACATGATGATGATACGAGTATGTCTAGCATTCACATCCTAGATACAGATATTATTCAGGACAGCAGCGGTGGAGATCAGGACTACATTTGGGATCCAAGGGGAAAATTGATTGGTTTATCATTCAGCAATTGCTTGAGGGCAAGCAATTTTAGGAGGGGCGGATTGTCATGTCCCCTTTTTAGTTGACATGTCCAGAGTTGAAGATTAGCCTATTATGCGACCCTCGTAGGCTGATGGGATGGATAGAGGGTCTTGATAGAGATGGGTTGGAATTCGTTCGGGCTCTTTCGGACATGAATTAAGGGAGATATTAATATTTGATTGATTTAATCAAATATTAATTATTTGATCTCATTTTAATTAATTATTAATTATTAATGATTTGGTCTAATTTGAGGATGCAAATTCTAAATTAAGACTTGGTCTAATTTTAAGACCCTAGTTCTAATTTAAGGAAGTTTAATTTAAGGGAGTCTAATTTTAGCAAGCACACCTTTGGAGGTGTATAAGAATCTCTCATGGGAGAGAGTTTGTATTCATGATTATTGATATTGATTCTTGTTAAGAAATTCTTCTGTGAAGACTGAGCCAAGGGTTCCAGTATTCCATCTGTAGTGGAGAACGTCAACTCTTCATTGTGTGCAATTCAGAGGCTGTGAAAGATCAGCTGATCTATTGCCAAACTGCATTGAAGAACGTCAACTCTTCAGTGTGAGCGATTTAGAGGTTGTGAAAGATCAACCGATCTATTGCCGAATTGGGAGATAACTTCATCCAGAAGCTATCACATGTACTTCAAGTTTGAGAGATAACTTCACACAGAAGCTATCACGAGGGTTTATAGGTATTTTCATTATTTGGGTTTTGATTCCAGAATTATACAGATATAGATCTTTTGTATTAGCCCATAATCCTACAGATCAGGATCAAGCATATAGGTTGAGCAATATCAGCGGCCGTACGACTTCCATACAGATCTGTGAAAGTCCGTCCGCATCTACAGAAAGTTCAGGTACCGACATCGGCGAATAGAGACTCACAGAGACCGACATCGATCGACTAATCACCGATGTCGGCAAGGGGACCACTACGGGTCGACCGACGACGGCAGTATAACCGACGTCGGCGACTGTGTTTTTACACAGCAGGCCGAGACGTGCTAGATTCAACCTAGTTTGCGTAATATACAGGAAGTAAAGGCCAAACTTTTGATATTCTTTGTATATTTGACAGAGGATCTCTATTGTAAGCTTATGAGAAAATAAATAAGAAATTATACTGTGATTTATTCATCTATTTGAAGATATTTTGCAGAAATTCAGATAAGCAATTTGGTGCTTTGTTTTGATATTCGAGGGGATATTACAGTGGTATCAGAGCTTTGGTCTTTGGTATCATAGTTTTGTGTCTTTCATATATCTCTATTGGTAGGGGATATTACAGATGTTTGACCCCAAAATATTCCATGATCATTATCTCCCTAATAAGCTCCTTATTTATTATATTTCTTGGCCTATGCATACGAACCTCTCTATCTTTCCATCCTCAAGCAAAATCCTTAGATAGTCTAGTATCATGTCCTACCAACCATTCCATGAAAGTCATCAGCCCTCCTTCAACCATATTTTTCGAAACAAACTCATCCTCTTTGATATTCTCATAGGATATGGGTTTTAACCTATCTCTTTCACCACCCATAATATGTTTCTACAAACTTCTTTTGCAAGCTTCTCATTTCATACCCTTAGAAATGTAATGCATTTTGGAAATGGAGGCAAACAAATTATTTTTGAGGGAGGTCAGATTGAATCAAATGTATAATGCCTTGATAAAAGACTGATTAATGATATCCTTTCATGATTTGATGTCTAATCCCTTAATCTAAATTTGAATCATCATTAATAAGGCCATCATTTCTTTGTGTAGGGTGTCCTTTATCACAATTGACAAAAGGGAATGACATCAATAGGGAAATTATTATCATGCTAGCTAGTGAAGGAGATTTTATAACCCCTATATTATCCATTTTATCAGTGATCTTAGACTGTTTATCAGTGATTTTATGAATCATTTAGACTTATACCTATAAAATGGAGTGAAGAATATTTTCTCCAATTTTTTATTTATTTATTCCAAATCAATTAGACTATTTCAAACCATTTGAGCATAGATCATTTTCATTAAACTGGGCTATTTTAAATATATTGAAATTATACCCACTAAAATGGAGTGGAGAATATTTTCTCAATAAATATATTTTCTATGTTCCAAATATATTGAATTATTTCAAACAATTTAGGAGCAGATCATTTTGAATAGATTGGACTGGCCAAATTATAAATGAAAACATATTAAGCAATCTAGTTCATTTACATAATAAAATATCTTGATAATTATTTTTTGTTCATTGGGAAGATATTCTTGAGTAAGTGTCAATATACTAAGGGATCAAGGTTGTCAATCTCAAGATAAATCGATGGATTATCCACTGGCACTTAACCAGATCAAAGTAATTCTAAATTAGAATTGATTAATTTGAAATTAATTGAACTATATTTGATATAATTTAGAATTGATTTGTATGAAATTAATGATAATATTTGTTACTATAATTTTATTTTATAATCAATAAATACACTTGAAATAATCATAATATGGTGAAGTTACATCTTTCTAAACATTGGTTCACAACTACTGACATGGTTTTTTTACTTTCTCCCACGAATGTGATGATAGAAATAATTTTGATTCTCCAATCCTTTTCATCTTTATTTCATCCATTTCTAGTATATCTAATTGATGTAACATAACTCATTTTTTATTTTTTATTTGTAACACAATTCTGAGAATTACAATCAATGAACAATGAGTTGGTAATTAAAAAATCATCTCCAAAGGTCCATTTAAAAATAACTTCACCCAATTTTGTTATGTTTATTTTGAATAGATTAGAATATCTTTTCCCCTAATAAAACATGAAATTTCAACTTGTGTAACCCATGGTTTGAATGACTATCCTCAAATGATTATTTATTATTTTGACCGAATGCCAATGTCAGAAAAGGACTGCAGTTGCACCTTTAAAACTTTTTTGAAATGATCTTGAATGAAGTATGACATATTTTTCATTTTATAATCTTATTTTTTCTCATATCATGAATTTCCATATCTTTTTTTGTGTGCATAATAAATAATAAGTCATCCAACCCCAAAATCAATAGTTTTTTAGAAGTCAATTTTAACTCCTTTAAAATGTCTATAATTTGTTACAAAAGAAGTGAATCATTTATTAACAATATTATATTATAATAAAAATAACATTTTAATTTTCTAATAAAATGTTTTACATGTTACTATATTGGTCATTGATGTGCTTTTGACTTGCTTTTCTTATTGTAACATTAAAAAATAACGCATTTCATTTTATTCATTTTTGGTGCATTTCCTTAAATCTTATAAAGATTCATATAAACACATAAAAAAATAAATATATGTTTAGGCACATTATAACTATACTCATTATGCATGGATGTACCATTTCTATTTCCATTTTTATAACATACATATGTCTATAATGTAAGAATTGATAGACCACTCAAAATGACAACCACTTACAATGCCAAATGATAGAACCACTTGCAGTATTAAAATTGTTGGGATACTCCCATTTCCTCATAACTCATTTCTCATATACATTTGTAGGAATTTAACATTGATCAACCAATATCTATATTCTTATAGTAATAAAAGTATCAATAACAATATAATTGTTTCTAGCACAATATACTTTATTATTTTTATTGATAAAGAACACATGGATACTTTACATGAAAATTTATTGTATTAAAAACATAGTATAACACATATTGTGTTATTTTTAATTGGGTAAATTAAACATGTAAACAACATTGTAATGGGTAAATGAAACATGTAAATAATATTTTAATGGGTATATACAACCACATTCAAGTTCACACAACAATAAAATGAGTCCACACTTATAAATCCCAAGCTAATGAAAGTATATATTTTATTATCTTCTACAATCTCCTATCCATGAAAAAAAATTCAATTGTAATGTGTTTAAATAAATAAAGATAATTAATATATTCTAGACGTGTATGGAATTTTATAATTACACATCTATTGAAAGGGGGTTTCACCTTTTTTTTACCTGTTTGTAGTTTATATGGGTGCACTCTTTTGTTGAAACATTGGTTCTTTATTCCTTGCAAGGTATTTAAAAATGTAGTAACTAAAAATTCTTGTCATTAATTTATTTGATATTTGTATTTTAAATTTGTGTCTTATTGTAGATTTTTAGCCTGTGTTGTTTTCATGGAGGCACCAGCCTATAGAGTTATGTCATGGGTTATTGTGTTGGAGACACAAAGTTTTAGAGCTACGTTGTGAAATATTTTAATTGAGGCATAAACAGATAAATAAATATTATGTTAGTATAATTAATCATTGATAAATAAAAAATTATATAATTGAAGAAATATCCATGACCTTATCTTACCTTCTTCAACTTGAAATGTGTCATGTTCATTGATATGATCTTTTATTATTATTGTTTCTTCACTTGCATGTTATGCCACTAGTGTTACACACTAAAAAATTGCTAAGCTATTAGGTTTGAAGAATAAATCATACACATCAAAAGATTTTTAAGATGTTATATTTGAAAAATGAAGCATGATTATAAAATAAATTAAAAAAGGTTATGCACCCAGTACTGATTGAAGCAGTTTTTCTTGTATTGGTTACTCTGAATTTGTCAAACAATTTTAAAATTAAACATTAGAAATTATTTGGTCTTTATTTTTTGTAATGCAAGATAAATTTCTTTGTGATTTTGTACAAGCACGCACCAATCTAGCTCCTGTATATACCCCTAATACATCACATACATCAGTAATATTGAAAGTAGAGATAAGTTTCTCCCAAAATATGTTATTTAGTTCATTTATGAGTGAAATTCCTTTTTTTTTGATCCAATCATTTAAAATTTTGTTACATCTTCATAGATTTCAAAACCTTATTCTAATCTACTTTGTTGTGAATGGAAACTAAAACCTTGCAGTTAAAAATGAACAAGGTCTAGATAAAAATTGATACCTATAATATGTCCAATCAAATCCATTACTATCTAGACCCCATAATATGACACCCGTATCTTTCATGCAATGGAAATCAACAACATGTAGATTCTTCAGAGAGGTCTGAATGTCAAACCAATGTTTTAGTTTGTGGATGATGAATACATTAAAGGCCCCAACAATAAATTTAAAAATCAATGCCTAAATAAATAAGTGAAGATGTTCTTATTTAAAAACTTTATTGATATTCAAGATATCAATAACTATCAAATTGGCGTTCACACCAAGAATGAACACTTAACTAAAATCATCTAAATTGGATGGCCAAAGACATGGGGGCCTATAATGGAAACAAAATCTTTTTGTATCTATCCTGGGAATTTAACCACCATCATTATGTAGATAGTATTTCAATATGATTAATGAATCTTGAGATAATGCTTCCCATCTTTTTTAATTTTTTGGAATACCTTCATTCAGGGCACAGAAATCATCAAACCTTTTTGAAAAAAGTATATAATGCTCCATTACCTCTTCAAGTGTAATTATTTTCTCTAGTGGCAGTTTCATAACATGGTTTCTAAAATAATCTATAATTTTTGATAGTATATTACCTTCTATCTTCACCTTTTTTCACTAGGTATCTATGTTGTTGTACCCAGGGGTTTTCAAGAAGGAAATAGACCTTGTTTCTAATAAATATACTAGTTTTAATTTTTATTTTTCTATAATCCCTTGAATATTTCTAATTACTATTGTACCAATCATATTTAAATCTTGTTTATCTAAAATAGGTAAATTACCACTTCCAAGAAAATCAAAAGCCTTATCAAAACAATCCCAAATGAGTTGTTCTATGAGGGGAAGGCATTTTTATTCATGAAGTTGTTGTGTTGAATAGTTAATTTATGTGAACAAGTGTTTATCTTGTTCATGTATTTTTTTTGTATTTGTTTCTCTGTTTCAAGGTTCTTCCAAACTCTTAGTTTGATAAGGTCATGTGCAGATCAAACTCTTTCTACAAATGAATCCTTATAAATTGTTTCATTGGCTTCATTATATTGGTTACATATTTTATACACAATATGGAATTGAGTACAAGTTTTTAGAAATCTTGCCCTTCTAGTAGAACATTTATTTCTCAATGATAGTGAACTGTATTCCTCTTAAAGAAATTTCTATTGTGATGCAAGTATGTGTTGGCCATCTATAGTTTTGGACCTTGTTTTTTTTTCTCTATCATATCTTCTAGGACTTCCTTTGATTCAAAAATACATTTAGGATTTCTTAGATCAAAAGGAATTAACAAAGCATCCTTCAT
This sequence comes from Torreya grandis, assembly GCA_037957365.1. Taxonomy (NCBI): domain Eukaryota; kingdom Viridiplantae; phylum Streptophyta; class Pinopsida; order Cupressales; family Taxaceae; genus Torreya; species Torreya grandis. The sequence goes on from JARHVA010001825.1 coordinate 806,884, forward strand.
TAGAACCTCATTATTTTTTACAAATGAATGAATTATATCAATCACCCCTCTTTTATTCATATTTCATACTTTAATATTAGCATCCCCCAATTCATACATCTCTATAGGAATGTTCAAGACTTAATTGCTAGAGGAAATATACCATGTAGAGAGTTCATTGTGTGTCTGATCAAAAGTTTGTGTCAATAAAAGTGTTATTATCTTTTGTTTGATCTTTTTTTTTCACTAGTGCGAGTACTTGTATGGCCTCTTTAAAATTTGCATACAAATATGTTTCCTTTGCTTTTATTTTTTTCTTCAATGCTTTTTCTATCATGAATATAGGCTATCTTAAATACATATTTGCAGGGTGGCAAGTAGAAGAAGTTGTTTCCCCTTGTTCATGTTTTTCTTTCAACATATTATGTATTTTAATTACCAAATTATCTTTGTCTATCAACCTAGACATTTGAAGGTTATCATAGCTAATCAAATGAAACCCAAATGTTTGACAAGAAGGAGAACATTTAATTTTTTTCAATTCCATTTTACTAGGTGTAAATTTATTTAAATTAGTTGTATCTCGATAGATAATTCCCTCCTATCCATTCCATACTTCCAATTGGAATTTAAGGGAATCTTCAAATTCATCCTTATAATAGGAAAGGATTATTCCAATTAGAGAAAATTCCTTTCCTAATCTAGTCCTAAATAAGTATTTATTTGTATGCATGTTTGATGGACTAAACAACTCAACATACCAATCAGCACGATAAATTTTGCCACCACCATAAAATGGAAGATGGTGATGTGGATTCAATTTGAGTTTTGGTAGTTTAAACGGTACTCTATCCAAATTCTCTTAGAGTGAGGCCTTCTTCTGCCTTTTATCTAAGTTCTCTTTGAGTGAGGACTTCTTCTACCTTTTAAGTGTTGGAATTTTTTTTTCTTGAAGACATTGTACAAAGTAATTGAAATGATATAAATATTGATCTTTTGTAAAATTCAAGTTGCATATTGCATTGGTTCATGAATTTTTTTTCATTAAGAAGTGATAAAATGTATATCAACAAATGTTAATTCTAAACTAAAATACAAAATACATATTAAATATTCATAATATATATATTAACTCATACTTAAAATAATAAGGTATGACCAAACCATAAATAAATTATGTGCACCAGCCAATATAATCTGATGGGTAAAGTAATCCAAAAACATTTATTTCAAGGGAGAAAGATGAAGGGAAGCATGTTTCTAATATGTGTCAAAATGCCTATGAATGAGTACTTTTAAGGTACCTCTTACGAGATACCTTTCAATCATGCACAAGAGTGAATTTTTCTTACAAGACATCTCATAAGAGATACCTTCAAGTTAACCATGGTGGTATAAGTGTACTTCAAGGCCCTTGAAGGAATCTCATAGTGGACACCTAGAAGGATGTTGTCATACATTCAAAGGGGCATTGAATGTATCTCCTAGTATAAATTTCCTTCACCTTGAAATCACTACTAGTTGATAACTTGATAACTTGAAGAGCCTTTTAATACTTGGGAGAGCACACATTTTAGGTCTTCTTGTGCACATGCTCTTTCCACTTCATTTTAGTTTAAAAATTTTCCATGTTACATTAATAGTTTCATATCCAAATAATTACCTTGTTGTACCTCTAAAATTTTCCTTTACCTTGATGGTCCTATTAATATCTTTAAGGTATCTCTTAGGAGATACATTCAAGTTACCCATGAAGGTATTACAAGCCACTCACAGTAATATCCTATTCAATACCTTGAGATTGAACTTTCCCAATGTTATTGAGGTTTGTAATATCTTCAGGGTACCTTTTAGGATATACCTTCAAATTACCCATGAAGGAATCTCTTAGTGGATATTATTGATGCCTAAAAATCTCAATCTTAGCAAACAGTTTCCTATGGAAAGCTTTACAAATGTGGGATGAAATTATGATCTTTGAAGCAACCTCTAAGATTCCCATGATGTTTAAAATAAATGTTATGGTGATGCATTTCTCCCTCCAAACTACCTTTAAAATTCTTGTTAGAAATGGGGCCCACTTCCCTTATCCAATGATGCACCTTTACTTTAAAGAACTCTCTTGTTTCCTAAGGAGCACCATGACAACACATGTCATCACCAAAAGGGATCAATTCTTAAATAAATAAATTAAGAATGGGTACTCAAAAAAGAGGAGGCCGATACACCACCTATCAAACTTTATCGAGCATGTCCATGATGAATAGGCTAACTACCCCAAATTTTCAAAATGTGTATTATGATCTAAAGATACCTCAAGGTTGAACTTACCCAGTGTTATTAAGGTGTATAAGGGATTCAATGAGAAAACTTTTAAATAGTCACAAGAGTGGATTTCTCCTTAAAGGTATCTTCTAGGAGTAACCATTGGCCTAGATCTTTGGGTTTTCCTATATCAAACTTTCCCAAAATATTTGATTATATTTGTCTATGTGTGTGCAACACCTACTTGCAACATTGGTTCTAAAAACACTTGTCCATAGAGATTCAATCTTCAAAGGTATTTTTTGAGACCATAGAGAATTTATTTTTTTCTCTAAGTCATTTAAGCTCTCCTTAATTTTGATTGGTCATCAAGAACTGGCCTAGATCTTTGACTATTTTACCCTTGTTCAATCATTAGATCTACTTGAGCAGAATGAACGTGATCTATCGATCCTTTGCCTAGACTCATGCACTTGTGATACTTTTCCATCATGTCTTTGCTCTTGAGATTTACTGACTCTTTGAATTTCTCACATACCATTGGTTTTGAATCCATGATCGAATGCCAATCATTGATCTGATGGGACCCACTATTTGAAATCCAATAGCTAGTTCATGATCTTGAAATTGATGTCCTCACTCTTATTAAATGAATTTCATGTGACCATAATTGATGATCATGTGACTATCAAATATAGGTTCATTATATTTTGTCTTGATCTATCTTTAAATTTTATGTTCCACTGACCATCATTCAATGTTCTATAGAATGTGATTGATGTCTTGCAGACCATCAAATTTAATCATAGAAATAGATTGTTGCCCAATATTTATCTTGATGTTAGCACGAAAGTCCTTATATTTTCAAATCCATATAGCTTGCATGTGATGCAATTGTTTAGCACCATGAAAACCTGTTTAGATCCCTCCACTTTGCAATGTTGGGCCCACCTCTAAGCCACCTATTCCATTCATCCATTGGGACCTTGTTCATCTATTCAAACTAGGAAGAAGCTTGATATGTGTACAAAAATGGCCAAAAAATATCTCGTAGGAGACACCTTCAACATTCACATGAGTGGAATTTTCCTTGAACCTGAAGGCACTATTAGGTGATAACATAAAGGGCCTTAGTTTTATTTAGAGGAAATGTATTTGGTTTTTGGTTTTTGGACATTTTGATTGGGCCCTATTATTATATTTTAGTTTTTAGGTTTTTTATTCAAACATTTTGTCTGATAAAGTTTGGTCTTTGTAATTTTTATTCAGGACTTTTGGTCCTCAAATTTTTTTTGTTCTATTTTTTGCATAGGACATTTTGTTTGAATAAATGTTCTGAATGACTTGTCTTTTATTGGTGATTTTTTCTTCGGGTTTTTTATATCAGACTTTGTTTTTAAATTTTTTTGTTCTAATATTTTGTAGGCTTGGTCATAGCATAAAACTTGACTCTTGATTCCTAACTACTGAAAGCCCACTATACTTGGACAATAAAGCAAAATACTTCTCAATACTTGCTAAGGATACCTACCTAGTAAACTAACCAGATATGGAATATGCAAAAAGTATGAAACATGTGAATGTTGGGAATTTATAATTAACTAGAATTGAATACAAAAGGATATATACATGATATGCAACCATTGATGTCTTCATTACTCTTGAATGAATTTGAACTTGACTATTATTGTGTGCAAGAAAAGCCCTAGCTACCTGTGAGACTATTTCAAGTAAATAAGTAACTAGTAAAAAGGAGATTTTTTCATAGAGAACATAATCAAACTACAATCACTACACATAATTACATTGGAATATTCATTAAGACATTCAGAGGAGCACTTCTACCATCATCATTTTTTATTAAGGACTCGATCAAATTTAAGGATAGAGTTTAAGATGCTATCATTTTCAATAATAGGTATGAGAAGTACTCTAAATTATGGGATGTTGTCAATTTTGTTGACATGTTTTCATTAGATGGGAATTTATCTCCCTTAGATAAACTATTCATCATAGACTTGCTATCACTTAAGAGATAAGGATTACATTCGATTGCGTCCAAGTTTGAGGTCATACCATGTATCATCCTCCTTCAAGACTTATTCTTCATAATCAAGGTTACACATGATGCTTTTATGCACCAAATGCATAAAAAATGATTGTGGTATGCATATCTAGAGTAGATTTTCAAAGTTATTTGTCACTACCAGCACTAGATGCTTATTTTGACAAACACAGGCTAGTTTCATGGAATCAGGATAATAGTATATAAAAGGTGTTGAATTAATGGCTTCTCTCTAAGGAAACCATGACATACAATGGAAAGAATCCAACTCCAATCAATAAGTTTAAGATGGGAGTTTGTATTGGCATAAATTATGTGCATCAACCAACATAATTTGATGGGCAAATGAATCCACAAACATTTGTTTCAAAGGAGAAAGATGAGGGGAAGTATATTTCTAATATGTGTCAAAACACCCATTAATAGGTACCTTCAAGGTATCTACTAGGAGATACCTTTCAATCATGCACAAGAGTGAATTTTTCTCCTAGTAGAACTTGCCATCACCTTGAAATCACTATTGGTTGATAACTTCATAACTTGAAGGGCCTCCTAATTTTTCCTTTGCTTGGTCTTTGCTTAGACTTTTTTAGGATTTTTCATGAATACAATGTCTGATGGAAATAGGTCTTTAGGATTTTTGTCTCAATCAAAGATACTGAAGTCTTATTTCTATCAAAAAATTTGTCCACTAAAAAAGTTCCAAAGAAATTTAATGCCTTCGACCCTAGCTATGTTTTGCCATCGCTTGTAAGGCCACCCTCTCCTATAACCATCCAAAAATAAGTAATAATGTCTATTATATACTCATTTTCATCATGGAAAACACTCTAAAAGGGAATAAAAAAGGATGAGGTGTTAGTTGATGTAGTCCAAGATTTAGTCCTAGTAGAGGAAATATTAGTTGTACAAAAAAAATCAAACAACCGTATCTCAACTCAATGACCTTGGTGTACAAGAGTTCTAAGACTCTCTCTCCTTAGTTCAAGAGCCACTTAAAAAATCACTTTTACCATATGAAGTATACCCTTTAGGCAAGTTTTTCCATGAGTTAGACCCTTTGAATCCTTTCCACATACCCTTTGGGACTTTTAAAATAGCCCTTTGGCCTTTCTGAAAGTGTCATTTGTCCTATGAACTAGCCCTTTGGCATTTACTAAATTTACCACTTTACCCTTTCTAACTATATCTTTGTAGGTACATACCCTTTAGGTTTGGTGTAAATGACCTTTCGAGACTTTTATCCTAAACCCTTGACCCTATGAGGTTATCCTTCAAGATATCCTTTTTGATCCCTTTGTCTTATGGAAAATGCCCTTCAGATTTTATGTATTAGACCCGTTGACATGAATATATCCTCTAGGATTTCTATCCCAAGCCTTTGACCCTTTTTCAAATTTCCCATTTACCCTTCAAACCCTAGGCACATACCCTTTGGGTTTTGTGTAACCAACCCTTCAAGACTTTTGAAATGACCCTTAGTTGTATAAAAGTACCCTTCAAGAAATAAAAAGTGTCCTTTGGCCTTTATGAAGTAGACCCTTTAGAACTTTTGCCATGGACAAAATGCCTTACGAAGTGGACCATTAAAATTAAAATTACCCTTTGGAGAAATTAAATATTCCCTTCAGACCTTCAAAATAACCCTTTGGGATAATTGTCTCAGGACTTTGGCCTAGATGAAATCTTTAGGGAAAGTATTAAAAACTTTTTATCTTAAATAATTCCCCCAAAATAATTAGTTTATGAATATTGACCCAAAAGCATTTTTTCCAATGTAGACCCTAAGTGCCTTATTACTAAGAGTACTACTCATCTTACCATACTTAGCTAAAATAAAAGAAAAAATATTTCCTATCAATACTTTAAATACCCCTACCAAACTGAGCTAACAAGTTTGAATTATACAAGAAAATAAAATCCACATGAATGTTGCACATTTATGTCCCACGAACTGATATTCAATGTAATATTCTATATAGGTGATACACCATGATTGATAATTCATTATTGAATTCAATCTAGATTGCATTCTATTAATGCTTCTGATTACCTCACAAGTCCTCTTTAGTGTTGATGAACACTTCTCATTTTAGGATTTAAAGAATCCAAGGCATGAGTTATGGTTTGTAACAATCATATGATGTATGTGGTGGAATAGAAGTAGAGTATGGGAACTATCCACAATAGTTATTTAATTTGGTGGTTATGAGCCACTAGGGTCCTAATATTTGTGATATTTTAAGCCATCAATTTAATCTAAATGGATATTAATAATGATATTTAAACTAGGTGAGCTTTGATAAATAAAATACAAAAAGGAAGGGTAAGGCAGAGAAGAGAATGTGATTGCAAATTCCCCTCTCAAATATTATGAAAATTTTCTAATTACTTTGAGCATAAATGAACCAATTTGTGGTGTAAAATAGTATAAACTTAGATTAAATAACAAAATAGGAAAGCTTCAAAGGACATATATAAAACACAAGTAAGAACCAAGTTTGTTATTGTAACCTAAATAACATACACACATCCAAATGTAGAACAAATAAAATGAAGTATACTTAAGATATTTTTAGTTAATCTAGAATTAGCACAAATTAACAGCCATATGATATAAAATTTAGAATAAAGTGTAGAGAAAAATTCAAATTTAAGATAGTAATAGGCAATTGAAAGACATCATTGGCTTTCAAAAAACTATTTAGACAATCATTTTAGAATTCCTTAGTTGTATTAAATGCTCTTTTGTATACAAATTACTCAGAGTCTCTCCCTTTACAAAATGGTAACCTTTTCCTATTTATAGAAAACATAGGTAGTATATGAGTTACCTTTTCAAAATATCCAAGGTCTGATAAGGATAGTTATCCTTAATACAAATATTACAATGCAAAAGGCTCTCTATGGCAATTTTGACAAAATGATTAATATATGGTCACAAACTAACATATATATTACAAAAGAATATTATTTTATGTTACATTGGTGGGTCCCCTAGGTTACTACTTGAGGATGTTATTCACCTTAGTATATTTTTCTCTGATCAACTAAAAATATACTACAGGCTACATCAAACAATACTCTTCTTCACCTGCCAATGTGTTAAATTATTTGTCACTCTTGGTTTTAAGTTATTGAATGAATTAGACCTCTATAATAAGATTTCTTAATGTAATGATGATATCAAGGACCTATTGATTATCACTAATAGGATGGCATTGGTTGTCTTTGATGCTCTAGATGAAGGTACTAGCCCTTTGTTTGAACTCTTCATCATCCATCAGGACTATGGCATTGGTCTTAGAAGGGTTTACCAATAGTGCCTTTAAGAGTTTCTCCATCCTTGTTATCAAGCCTTTATCCTCCTCCATGAAGCTATTGACACTATCACACAAATTACTCAAGTCTAATAACTTATTTTCAATGAATTCTAGGAGGTCATTCAAATGATTCAACTTGATGATGTTGACACCTTAGGCCTGCTTGGTGTTATGGACATTAATCAATTAAGTTACATAATCTATAGAGTTATGCCACTGAGTGATTAATGCTTTTGCCTTGAAAATTTTATGGGTCAAGGTATTTGATCCAAGCTTCAAGGCCTTTAACCCTTAAAATGTGTCAAAGAAGGACATATTTAGCAATTTCATTATATCCTTAGGGACTAGAAATATAACTTGTGCTTCCAAGTCTTTCTTCTCCTTTTCTAGATTAGTGATCTTCTATTGCATCCCCTAGATTCCATCCAAGGTCATTATTGATTGGGCCACCACCAAAATTGACACATCCTCTTGATCAATGGGATGCTTCCTAATTGCCTACCTTTGTATAGGAGTTATACCTAATAATATTTCCACTTTTTGAAAGGTGGACTCCTCAGTGCCAATGGTAGATTTCTTAGTTGTCACCCTTTCAAACCTTGCTATATCTAGATTATACATGATAATGGCTATTGGTTCAGATGATTTGGTTATCTCAAGGGTTTCAATCATAGTTCCACTTGATGTTCCTGGTCCTTTATTTTCTTGCCACTTTTTTGGGCTAATTGAATAAATATTCTTTCTTCTTTCTCCTTCATGAGATCCTTAATCTAAGATTTGACATTGTCAATGGGATCTCTACCAATACAGCTAGTAATTACCAGTGAGTGTGATTGGTAAGGAAGCTTTTAGAGTTCCCATATATGAACCAATTAGGAATTATAGGTCCATGTATGGGGAAATCATCACTGAATAAATTCACTTCACTTGTGGGATGGGTCCATGCCACTTTTGGTATTTGAGAGGACCTAGGGACAAGGGCAAACTCAACTTCCCTCTTCTTTTGTATGACAAAGACCAATTCCAATGCCACTTCTTTTCCCTTCTCTTTTTGACCTATTTGAGGTCCTTCAATTTATGCTACTTTAGTTATGCCTCCCTCATCTTCTTGATCAGAACCATAGGTCTTTGTAAGTTCCTTGAAGAATTATTCCACCATCTTAGATGGTTTTAGGGAAACCATATCAAAGTGCTACACTAGAAAAGATGGTTTTGGAGGCTAGGTTGATGACGAAAGGCCTTTTTCTATCCTCTCTTCTAGTTTCTTCTCACTAAGTCCTTGAATTTGGAGTGCTTATTATTATGGCTAACTTGGAGGTCTACTAGAAGTAGAAGGTAGTAGATGATATTGCAATGGGTCCATTTTCCATCTCTCCCCAGCTATTTTCTCTTCTCTTTTTAATGTCTTTGTTCAATCTTGAAACCATGTTACCTGCACCTAGCAAAGACTTCCTCAAAGTCTATATCTTTGGTGTAAAAATGGTCATATGGACCAACCCTTTGCTCATAGGTTACTTTGGTTAGTTGATTTGACTAAAAATGAGGGACAACCTTGTTATTGGGGTCCCATTCCTTTAGGTCATCCTTTTAAAATTAGAAGGCATCCCTATGTCTATACATGATGTCTAATTGTTTCCAGTTCTAGATCAAAGTTCTCCTAATTAAGAATGGGAAGGGATATAGAATGCCCTTCCTCTTCTCCCTACAAACATTATCAATTCCTTAGAAGATTTGGTGATCAATTTCTTGCTCAGCTAACTTGAGGGTCACACAGACAGGCAATGTGAATGGTTGGGTCATGATCCCTTCTATTTTGATAATGGTATAATCTAGATAGTACCAAATATATCCCATGAGTTCAACATACTTCTTGGTAAGAGGGTGCATCCTAGACAAGAGGTTACCTATGATATTCTTGACCAATGTAGGGTATATGAAATCACAAATGAATTTTATATGAAATTTGTACTTGAAGATGTGTAACTTCGCATAGTGATAGGAAATGGTAATTTTTCTATGAGAGATGCAATTCTTGACACCAAGAATATGGGTGGATGCCATTAGTGAATCCAATAGATAGGACATCATGGTGAATTATTGGATTGTCCTTTTCTTAAAGCCATAAAACTGTCTCCCCAAGTGAATGATAATCAGCTCTCCAATAAGTGGAGTTAGCTTCTATTCCACCATGAAATATATGTAGGAAACCCATCTAGGGTCAACATAGGTTGTGGTGGTTTCCCCTAAAGTTATAGACAATAAGGTCATAATGATCCTAATCCCTTCTCTAAATTGAATGATAGGGATTTTACCATCATGGTTCTTAGCTACATGAGTTCCTTAGATTAACCAAGGTCTTAGGATAACATTTAGATTATGTTGGGTAGCCCATTATTTGATGGAGGGGAGGTTTATGTGAGCTCTAAAGAGCTTGTAGTAGCCTTCAAAATCTACTAGGGTAATATAGGTAGTTCTATTTGACCCTCCTTCTTTGATGATCTAGTCATTATCTATTCTTTAATCAACAAATTGGGGTATAAGGATGTCAATACAATGTTATACCTCAGGTTTAGCAGCAACTTGATGAAGACATGTCATTTGAATTACAACCAGGTCCTCAAAATTTCTCTTCATGACTACCACCCTTTACTCACTAGATGATAGAGGTTACAACTCCTCAATTATGAGTAAAATCTTAAACCAATTCTTCATGTCATTGGCCATTGCTCTTGTGTCCAATTCAATATCTCCAAAGTACCCCCCTTCATGGTCTATAGATAAATACATGTCTATCTCTTCATTTCACTATTGCCTTGCCACTACCATGATCTCAATTGCATTGGAATATGAATATTATTAATTATTAGGATGACACTTAAAGCTTACTTAATGTAGTTATGTCATTAGCAGTCAATTTTTGAGGCTTTAAGTCAAGGTTAGGGCTTTAAGTTAGTCTAGTAGGGTTTTTGAGGCTTTGATGGTGAAGGTGACATATTTCATAAATATATTCATGTCTTAGATCTTATGGATGACACCACTTATGCAAATCTTATCTTTTTAGGTGTGCCAAATCTTAAAATTGTCGTTTAGTGCTTACATGGCACTTACGTGGTCCTCCTTAAGCTTATTCTCATGGCACTCCCATGGGAATCCCTTTGAAAATTAGCAATTGGATTTTAAATAAAGACTTTTATGTCACACTATTGGATTAGGATTCTAGGATGAACATGAGCCTTTGATTAAAATATTAGAGGTCCTTTTTTATTGGTCACTCAGATCTTGGATGACCCAGTTATACCAAGTGGCACATTCTATCTTCCTTAGGAAATTATTAGATGCGGTTCATCCACGTGTTGAGATATTAGGCTCTAGGGTCTTGGGTTGAAAATTCAACCTTCACTTCATGCCATTGGATCAAGATCAATGATGGAGTGAGAACCATTGATCATGATCCATGAGGTCAAAGTTGGTTGGTTGAGAGGTCAACTGTGGTTAAATTTGATAGTCTCACTAATGTCAAAGATATCTTCATGAATGTCCAACGATGGTAACATGATTGTCAAATTTAATCTTGTGAGGTTCTTTTAGCCAAATGATAGTGTGCCATATATCATGTTCTTGGTGCTCTTAGGACTTTGAGGTTGATGTAGTCTATTGGATCAAGTTAGGTGATGAACACAAACCATTGATTATGATCTGAGAGGCTTCTTAATTGGCCTAGCTTTGGGGGATCTTTGATCTCACATCATTAGATCAAGGTCACTCGATAAATATGGATAGTTAGATCATGTAAAATGCATGAACATTAAATTAGTTTGTGATGCACATAGGCTAATCCAAGGGGTTAACCTTAGATTAATAGTATTAAAAACATTATGGTCTAAGTTTTAATGTGATAATCCAAAGGTTTAAATGTCTATAAGGTCCCTTTTTGGACTAAGGATAAAAGTTTGGATAGGGTTTATTTTGAATCCCTCACTAATGTCAAATATGTCCTCATGAAGATCAAATGATGAGAGTGAGGTCATCAAAATAAATGTCATACAAACTATTATAGTGCATAGTCTATCCTAGGATGATCTTGTACCATTTGATCAAGATCTAAGGAAGTGAGGACCATTATATCTGCATCTAAGTTAAAACATAAAATTAGAGCATGATACATGTAGTGATTTAGACTAAATTTTAGGATCCTGGAGGCATCATCTATGTTGAACAAACGCCAAGACATTTTACTATTAAAACATAGGTTAAATGTTGATAAGGTCTTAGTCTAAGATGAAAATGGGCTTGTGGACATAATATTTAATGAGTTTAGGAGGGATTTAAAATGGGGAAATAACATAAAAGGGGACTTAAGTATAATTCTATGCCAAGGTTTGGGCATGTTTACAAACATAATCGAGCCTTAATGTAAAATTAGACTTAGGGTCTTTTCTCTTTGAAGGACCAATTCCCACTAAATTTTCTCTGAAAAAAATTGAATTTGAACCCTTAGGGTTTTTTTGCTCAAGAACCTTAAGTTACTCCATGAAACTTGCACTTAGCCATATATGGGTAATCATCAGTAGGGTTAGCTCATAAATCATAATTAGAAATGCAAGGACCCATCCCTTTTTAGGGGGATGATCTTCAAATTCTAAAAATGAATAACCTCATGAAATATAGACCAAGATACAAATGTTTTGAAACATTTACAAGGGTCCCTATTTTGAAAATTAGAAAATAATGGGGTATGTTGGCCCCAATAATAATGGAAATTTATAGGGGAAACATAACAATATGTTATAACCTAGAAACTCTTATTTAAACCAATGCATAAGTCCTTTAGCTATTTTGATCCACATATCATTACGTAGGTCAATTTAAGGTTGAAATAAGCTTCAGATTTGTAGAATTAAAATCCTCATGTCAAACCCAAAACATGTTGTGTGTGTGTTTTGATTCTAATTATTGTTTATCATGAGACTTTAGGGAACAACATCCAGGTTCATATCCTCTTTACCATTGCATCTGACTTTGAGTATATTTAAATGTTCTTTTAGGAATACTTATTCCTAGTTTAGGGGAGGCTTGGGCATTGCTCTACCACTAGTCATGCATCTATATCCCTGATAGAGATACCTTTGGATTTGCTCCACTACTAGCTAGGCATCCATAGCCCCAGTGGAGGTTGCCTAAATCACTTTTGACTTTGCATCTTTTGATTTATCATTAAGTCCCATTTTTGTGTCTTTTTGATTTTTAACAAAGATTAAGAGATATGATAGCCAAGTTTAAGGATTTGGTCAAATTTTTTGGCTTTAGGATAATCATCTTTAGTTGAAATCTTAATCTCAGACAAGGATGTTTTTTAAGTGCAAGCATGTTTATGCCTTAACTTTTGAACTCTCCTTCCATATACATGATTATTCTTACAAGAGAGATTTGGTATTAGGTAAAGTTTTGGATTCTTTGGGGGTAATTGACTTACATGTGAGTATTTATAAATTCTCTATATTGTAACACAATTCTATATTACAGGCTTAGGTCTTCTTGTGCAGGATTCATGCCTCACCTAAAATACTTGAATTCTGAACAATTCTAAGTAAGGATAGTCTATGAGATTCTATTAAAACAAAAGAGAATAACTAAGAAGAAAGGACAAAATGAAAAATAAATAGACAATAAGAAAAAAATAAACATAAGAAAACAAATATATACAATCTAAGTAGGAAAACAAAGCAAGGAAGGAAACTAACTAGCCTACCTACTCTAACTCTACGCAATCTTATAGATGTTACTCCATGAAGACCCCTAGTTGAGCAGAAACAAAGTAATGCTTGAGGTATTTCCCATGAGTGGGTAATGTGAAATCTACTCCTTAAAGGTCTTTCAGCTTGAAAGTGTTGTTTCTAAAGGTCTCTATAATTTGGTATGGGATAATCCACAATGGTGCAAACTTACCATGCTTACCTTTAGGTTTTGATGCCTTATCCCAAAAGAGGACTAGGTCTCCATGTTTGAATGACTTCACCTTGGACCTTTTGTCAAACCATATTTTCATAGTTTCTTGATGCCTACTAAATTTTACAAATGCCTTTTATCTAGCATCCTTCATCTGAATGATGTCTAATAGCCTAGAATTAGCAAGCTCTTGGATTTCCTCCATGCATTCTTGCGTGAATTTGAACGTAGGTAGTTTAAGGGTGATGGGGAAGATAGGTTCCTAACAATATACTAATGCAAATGGTGAATCCATAAGTGCCTTCATGATCCTTATTCTATCATCCCACAATGCATACTTAAGGAGTTTTTGCCATGTTTTAGGCTTTTCTGCAACAGACATTTTGATGGCCTTTATAAGATTATTGTTTGTTGATTCAAAAACACCATTTCCTTGAGGATAATGATTGGAGGAAAACTTCAAAGATACATCATTATCATAAGCCCATTTAGTTATTTTAATGGATATGAATGCAGATCCATTATCACAAACTAAGGAAATTAGGGTCTCAATCCTGGTGCAAATATTTTCTTCTAGGAAGTTAATTATTACATCTATCCTACATTGTTTGGTGGTTATAGCTTTAGTCCACCTTATGCAATAATCTATAGTAGTTAGGACATACATATGTCCTTTAGAGGAATTGGGATTAATAACTCCTACAAAGTCTAATCCCCACTATGCAAAAGGTTTGTCTAACATCAAAGTTTGTAAAGCATGGCTACATTTGGCTCTTTTGTGCTAAAAATCTGGCATGAGTGGCACTCTCTCACATGTTTTTGAGTATCTTTCAAAATGGTGGACCAATAGTACCCATCCCTAAGAATATTTTGGGCTATGGTTCTCCTTGAAAGATGTCCACTGCCTAATTTTTCATGAAAAGTAGACATGATTTAAGAAGCTTATTTTTTCAACACACACCTTAAGTAGATCCCTTCAAAGTTCTTCCTATAAAGTATTACATATTTGATGAGGCAATGAGATGTTTTGAGCCTTAAAGATCTCCTTTTTTCTTTAGTGAGTCATGAGGGACAACTACCTCTAATGAAAAGATGTATTAAAGAGTCATACCATTCATTACGCAAGGATTTTTGTTGATCCACCTACATGACATGAAGTTTGAGATTAGCATTGGCAATCATCTAGACCAAGCCCTGACATTTCACTAATTCATAAATCTTCATCTCTATATCATAATCTTGTATGATTTCCATCCACTTGCCTCTTCTTTCCCCAAGCTCATTTTGACTTAACATAAACTTCGTGGATGGTTTTGGTAAGATGGCATACACTTTTTACTAAGGATTTAATGCCTCAATTTTTTTACCACCTTCACCAATGCATAGGCCTGCTTATCAATCAAGGAATAGTTTACCTTGGAATTTTTGAAATTGGTGCTCATGAAGGCTATAGGTTGTTCATTTCCATCCACCTTTTGATTCAATATTGTAGCCATGGTGTGGTTAGAAGCAAATGAATACAAGTAAAAGTCTTTTGAGAAGTTAGGACTTATCAAGACTGGGGCTTGATTGATTGCCCTTTTGATGTCAACATAAAGCTTTCTTGGATTATTCATCCTAATAAATGTTAGCATATTTATTAAGAATATCATTTAGAGGTTTGATAATCTCAAAAAAACTTGAGATGAACTTCCTCATGAAGTTAATTTTACCAAAGAATGACTTCAATTCCTTCTTGCTATTAGCTATCTCAATCTTGGAAATGGCTTCCACTCTCTCAAGATATATAGAAATACCTTATTTATTGATGGCATGCCTCAATAATTTTATTTTAGTGACATAGAAGATGCTTTTCTTGGGGTTGAGATATATACCATACTTCTTAGACCTTTCAAACACTTGTTTTAAGTGCATGAAATAGTCCTATCTATTCTTGGAGAACACTATAAGATCATTCATGTATATGATGATGCATTTTCCCACCAAAACTTGGAAATCATGGTCTATGTCCCTCTAAAAGGTTGCTCTTGCATTAATCAATCCAAATGGAATTCTTTTGTAAGCATATGTTCCCCAATTGGTGGTGAAAGTTGTCTTCATCCTATCTTCCTGAAAAACAAGCACTTGGTTGTATCTATAAAATCCATCCAAAAAGGACATCATGGCTGATCCTAAAATGACATAGATGACTTGGTCAAGAGAATGAAGGAGGTAATTGTCCTTCTCAGATGCTCTATTCAAATTTCTAAAGTCTATGCACAATCTTATTTACCCATTCTTCTTTCTAAATAGGACTAGGTTGGCAACCCAAGTGGAGTGCCTAATATGAAATACAATCCTTCCATCTGATATATTTTTGACCTCTCTAAAGATCATGGGTTCTAAGATAGGGTTAACTGGCCTTTGTTTTTATTTTAAGGGTTTTCAACTCTCCTTGAGAGGTATAGTATGACTAATAACCCTTGGATCAAATATTTTTAGATCTTCATACGACCAGGCAATTACATCTTTATAATTTGTAAACAACTCCCTAGCCTTTCTATTTTCCATTTTAGTGTAAGCCTTTCCTATGTTTACTTGTTGGGGTTGATCATGTGAGCTAAGATCTATTATATGATAGACTTTACCATTTGCCTTGGGCATCTTAGGTGTTTCAATAATCTTTTCATGATCAAACAACCTTTCCAATGAGATCATCCGTTTAGGTATCTTATTATCATTTAGTTGAAATATTTTACCATTAAAATCCCTTTTAGAAGAACTTTCATCAACCTCATCAATGATGTGAGCTTTAAAATCCCAATAATTAGTCAAGAAATCTAGAGTTTTTTTATCATCGTTGAAGATTTGAAAACTATTCACATTATCTAGGACTAAGGGGCATATAATTAGCTCAATACTAAGGCTAGGGGAATCATGATTGGGCATAAGGTTAGCTACAGTAGAGGCCAAGTCATCAGTAGCTTTATTTTCTTCCCTAGGGATAGACATGATGTTGAAAGCATCAAAAGATTCCATCAAATCCTAAACTTTAAACTTGTACCTCTTAAGGTAAGATCACTTGCATTGGTACTTGCTCCTTACTTGATTGACCACTAGTTTAGAATCCCCACAAACTAGAATTTCCCTAGATTTATGCTTCATAACAAGTTATAATTCTAGAATGAGAGCTTCATACTCAGCCAAATTGTTAGTGCATGGTAATTATAACTTATAAGATGCATGATATTGCTTTTCTGTAAGGTCCATCAATACAATATTAGCCCTTGATCCTAATTTTCATTGAGCACCATCAACATATAACTTCCATAGGCTAACTACAAGAGGAGGGTCTTTGGAACTAGGTTCTTTTGTAGTCTCTAAATTGAAAACTCTTAGATCAGAGGTAAGGGAGTTTACCTTTTCATTAACAATATTGTATTCTATTATCATGTGTCTTATCCTTGGTTCTCTTTCTACCCTTATTTGATTTATAAAACCTTTTCATTGCAACCATAAGTGGGAGAAATTAGTAGACATGTATCCATTAAATGTTGTTAGGGTGTGGAGCTAAAAGCTTCAACTATTTGCAGACACAATGAAGGGGATGCTGAAGAACTAGAGGAACCGACATCAGCAGCATGACTGACGTCAGTCACAAATAGTGGAGAAGGAAACCGGCGATGACAGAGAGTCGACCGACGTCGGTAGCACCAGTCAAGTAGGGACCGGCGTCGGTCGCCTATGTGTTCTAGAACTGTTCGTTGCACGAACAGTTAGTTAGTTGAACTGGGTGTTTGCATGTTAAGGGGCTAATTTAAGTCGCGAGCTGTGTGTCTAATTTTAGTAGTTAGATTTCTATTTTTGTAACCATGGTATTCTATTTAAGGACCCATGAGGCATGTATTGTAATCATCAAAATTGATCAAGTAAGAGCATTGAAGCAAGCAAGGTCAAGGAGATCTAAGGTGTAAGGTCAAGGAGATCAGCTGAAGCATTCAAGGAGGGATAGCAACTCAGGTTGTAGTTTTGGTTTTGTGTTGAGCAAGAGAGAGAGAGAAGAAGGTCTTGAGGTGTGGCAAGCCTTTGAGGTGGAGGAAGAAGTGGCATCTTCCTTATTGTATTTTCTTCTAGTATTATCTAATACAAGTGTGTGTGTATTGTCTCTCAAATTCTTTGTTGTCTCATGTTTCTAGTTACTTAATCATTCTAGCATATTTCCATGTTTAATTGTTTATAAATAAGTAATCAATTGTGCTTCCATTGGATAAGGGGTCACCTAACAGTTGCTATCAGAGCTACGATTTGCAGGAAGCAGGTTATTGTTTTTGATTATAGGTCATTCACAGGGTTTTTTGATTGAGTGGGAGTTTAGCAATGGCAGAAGAAAGTAAGCTACAAATGGAGAAGTTTAACGGCAAGAATTATCAACACTGGAGGATGCAGATTGAGGACTATCTGTATTAGAAGGATCTGTACTTACTGTTGGGTGGGGTTGCATGCAAGCCCACAAATATGAAGGATGAAGAATGGAACGTTCTTGATCGGAAGGCTCTCAATTCCATAAGGTTGAGCCTTGCATCGTCTGTGATTTCCAGCTTATCACAATGCAAGACAACGAAAGAGTTGATAAAGTCCTTGGCGAATTTATACGAAAAGCCCTTAGCTTCTAATAAGGTATATCTTATGAAGCAGTTATTTACTCTGCAAATGCAGGAAGGTGGATCGGTACATACTCATCTCAGTGATTTCCATGGTTTGGTAAACCAATTAGCTTCAGTCAATATTGTTTTTGATGATGAGGTAAAGGCTCTCTTGATTTTATGTTCTTTGCCTGAAAGTTGGGACAGTTTGGTTATGGCAGTAAGTAATTCTGCATCTACTTCTAAAATCTTAAAAGTTGATGATGTTGTGAGTGTGATCTTGAATGAGGAAATATGCAGGAGAAGCACAGGTGAATCATCAGGGAATGCTCTAAGTGTGGAAAGTAGGGGAAGGCAAAGGGAGAAGATTGAGCAAGGGAAATCAAGGTCGGGAAGGAGATCCGAGTCCAAAGGTATTACCTACTGGTTTTGTGGAAAGAAAGGACATACAAAGGAGTGTTGGTTGCGAGATAAAGAGAATCAACTTGAAGGTAAAGAAGAAGCAAAAGATGCAAATATTGTGGTACAGGATGCTCTCATACTTTCTTTGGATAGTCAGGTAGGATCATGGATTTTAGATTCTAGTTCATTTTTTCATGCATCCCCAAACAGAGATTTGTTTCATGAGTATGAACAGGGAGACTTTGGAGTTCTCTATTTAGGGGATGGTACACCTTGTCAGATAGTTGGCAAAGGGAAAGTGCAGCTGGGATTGTAGATTGACAACATATGGGTTTGAAGGAGGTCATGCATGTTCCAATTCTGAAGTAGAGTTTGATTTCTATAGGAAGGTTGGGTGATGAGGGATGCACAATAACCCTCACAACAGACTCTTGGAGGTTACCAAGGGAGCACTTATTTTAGCAAGAGGTAAGAAAGTAGGTACTCTTTATCTATCTACTTGTATTACTGATTCTACTTCTATTGTAGATTCGAAGATGTGCTCAATAGGCTAGGTCACATGAATAAGAAGGGAATGGAAGTTCTTGATTTAAAAGGTATGTGTTCAAATTCAAAAAGCATAGATAGAGTTCATTGCAGGAAAAGGAAAATTGAGGCTTTTGACAAGAATAGGGAAGTCTTGGTGTTTTTGGAGGAGATGAAGGCCAGAGAATAGTTACAGGCACTGAATAAATCTGAGCAGGGCAGTATGGATAGAGATTTGATCCAAGATGAGCTCGTAGATGAAGAATTCATCACTCACAGGAATACACAGGCACCGATGTCAGTCACTTGGAACCGACGTCGGTCATCCAAACACCGGCATCGGTCATGTGCAAACTAGCAGGGTTAGTAGGTCAGGCAGGAGAAGTCTGACGTCAATCATCAGGACCAATGTTGGCAGGGGGGACACCGGCTTTGGCCAGGGGTAACGACGTCAGCAGTCAGGGTCAGTGTAGGGAACTAACATCAGTCGAGAGCAGACTGGGAGATAGCCAAGATCGGTTACTGGAATGGATGATGGGTGGATAGTTAGCTGTCAAGGAGTCTCAAACACCCATACAGAGGTCAGAAAAGGTATGTGAACCTCATATTCATTGTTCACCTTCTTTATATTGCTTACTGTTAGTCAAGAACTAGGAAGATGGAGGAAGCAATGCAAGTAGAATCCAGAAATAGTGGGAGCTTGACATGGATGAGGAGTGTGAGTCCTTGGAGTAAAGCCAAACAGGTATTTGTTGCTAGAGTTGTTAGTTGGATAGAGGGATGGATTCTCGTTTTAGAGAAGAGAGTGGATGGACATCTGAGATAGAAGGCTATGGTATATGGTCTTGATTAGGCTGCAGACAATGGAGGTTTGACCATTGTATTTTATCTTTACTAGGTTGGATAATATTAGCTACATTATCCTATTACTGTATTATGTTACTTTTTGCAGGGTTTCATATACAGGGAGTTTTCTGAGCTAAGGGTAGAGTTGGTTCAGAAGTATGTCATGAAGAATTTGGGAGCAGCAAAATTCTTGTGGCATAAGTGACAGGTATAGCATCACAGGTTTGCGTGGTGGTTAGTCTTCAAGAGTGACTTTGAAGAGGGATACAAAGCCTAAGGAACAAAATAGATGGTGTATAGGTACAGGTACAGTAGCAACTATTTATCTCCAAGTGGGAGATTGTTAGGGTGTGGAGCTAAAAGATTCAACTGTTTGTAGACACAATGAAGGGGATGCTGAAGAACCAGAGGAACTAGCATCGGTAGCATGACTGACGTCAGTCACAGACAGTAAAGAAGGAAACCAGCGACGGCAGAGAGTCGGCCGACATCGACAGCACCAGTCAAGCAGGGACCGGTGTCGGTCGCTTGTGTGTTCCAGAACTGTTCATTGCACGAACAGTTAGTTGAACTGGGTGTTTGCATGTTAAGGGGTTAATTTAAGTCGTGAGCTATGTGTCTAATTTTAGTAGTTAGATTTCTATTTTTGTAACCATGGGATTCTATTTAAGGACCCATGAGGCATGTATTGTAATCATCAAAATTGATCAAGTAAGAGCATTGAAGCAAGCAAGGTTAAGGAGATCTACAGGTGTAAGGTCAAGGAGATCAGTTGAAGCATTCAAGGAGGGATATCAACTCAGGTTGTAGAGTTGGTTTTGTGTTGAGCAAGAGAGAGAGAGAAGAAGGTCTTGAGGTGTGGCAAGCCTTTGAGGTGGAGGAAGAAGTGGCATCTTCCTTATTGTATTTTCTTCTAGTATTATCTAATACAAGTGTGTGTGTATTGTCTCTCAAATTCTTTGATGTCTCATGTTTCTAGTTACTTAATCATTCTGGCATATTTTCGTGTTTAATTGCTTATAAATAATTAATCAATTGTGCTTCCATTGGATAAGGGGTCACCTAACAAATGCCTTAGTCCATTATCTACTCAAGATCAATCCATAATCATTGAGAATCTCCACCACTTGTATGTTAATTAATTGATGAACTATTGGTTCATTATCCAACTGTATATGTACATTAAATAACTCCCCAATGACTTTGACTCTTGACTTATCCAATTGTGTGACCACACTATTAGATTTGATTAGGGTCAACCCAAGTTGTTCACATATCTTAGTAAGCATGATGTTGGTTAAAGCTCTAGAATCTAAAAGGAAATTATGGACATTCTTCCCAAATATCTTAACTATAAGCAAGAAGGTTGGGCACTCTTATTTAGTTACTTGCATAGTCACATCCACAATATCACTCTTAGGAGGCTTCCTAGGTTTCTTGGATAAGTATTCCAAGACTAAATCTCTCTATTTTGTAATCGAAGTTAGCTCATGTAGAGTAATATTGGCTTTGATATTTTTCATATCTTCCACAATGTTGTAACCAATTTTGTATGAAGGCTCAATAGTAAGTTTAAAATAACTACCCTTAGGTGGTTCAAGATCATTCCTTGATGTAGTGCCTAGAAGAGTCCTATAACTATTAGGGGGAGTGGAAGTAGTCAATGGTAGCTTTTTTTATCTATTTCTCAGAGGGTATGTTTTTAATAATTTATATAATGATTGAATCTCTTCAGGGATATTCTTAGGGTCATTATCCTCTAAGAAATGAAATTGAAATATTTATACCATGTACACTTGGTCAGATGGTTCGGATCCAAAAGGACTTGTAGTAGTATCTCTATTTAGGACTACCTAAAATGTGTCAATTTCTTGTTGGATAGCTTCAAAGGCCTTGCAAAACTCAATGCAGTCAATCTCACCATGTTTAGAGGTAGCATGCACCCTACAATAGTTTGCCAAGATAATATCACTGAGATTAATATCCATAGTCTTCTTGCTAGAGGAAGGCTCATTATATTTATTATTGTAGAAACTATCATTCTGAAATCTATTTCTAGGCTTCTTGAACTTCTAGAAGGTAAAGTTCCTCCCAGAGTTGTCATTATCATTGCCAAATTGTTTTTTTAATTGCAAGCAATTTTTGTTAAGCTTTTGGACCATCTTTAGTATATATTCATTCTCATTCTTTAGGGTATCAAAATTTTGGACTTGGTTATTGTTAGTACCATTAACTAGTACTAAAGCCTTTTGGTCATTGGTGAAAAATCCATTAGTAACTTAATGACTCAATCAACTTAGGTTTTGATTCAGAGTAACATGGCTAGTAGGTAATACATTCATAGTAGGGAGTTGGTTTAATGCTAGAGCATTTTAGTTATTATTTGGGAAAAGGTTTAATGCAGGCATCTAAGGATTAACATCTAGGATAAACTAATCCATTTGTCCTCGAGGCTGTATTTGGTCACTAATAACCACTACTTCAAAATAAGCTTAGGCCAATGTGTTAATAGCTAGGAAAGATTTTTTTAGAAACACAGAAGTCATGGGGTCTACTACATCTTTGTAGACTTTTAGAGCTAAAGCCTCATTTGGTTTGTATAGATCCATGGTCCAACTAAACATATTTTGTAACTTGGCATTGAAGGATATAATGGGATCATTTTCATCTCTCTTAATGGTTTTAAATTAGTGATAAATGACATAGGGGCTTATGATCTTCCCAAATTGATCAATAAATATAGTGTCAAAATTATTCCATGACGTAATACAATTGTCAGGAAAATTGAGGAACCATTTATATGAAACATCTTTGAATGTAAAAGGAAATAATCTACATGTTATATCTTCATGGATGACATTTAATATCCTTAAGGTAGCCTTGAAAGATTTAACATGTTCTTAAGTTGCAACACTAGTTGGACTAAATATTGGCAAGTATTTTTCAAGATTATGAGGCAAGTCATGAACTACACCTACTACATTGATGGGGGATCTTCTAATCTATGCCATATTTAGATGAAAATTGAATGCAAAAACCCCTTATAAGGGTGAAGATGGTAGATAGTTATAATGCATACGTCTTCCTCTATCTTTCTTGGTTCTTCTATGGGTATCTAGCTTGAGCAAGGGCTCATATATCTTTGAATGTGATCTATTCCTATTCCTTGGAAATTTTAGCTTGAAGATTAAGGATCTTGTTTGAAATACAGTGTAACAAGTTAGAATTCACAAAGAACTACAATAAACCTACATATTAAGACTATTTTCTTGAATATTTTCTCATAAAGGGACAAAGGACACTGATCTTTAACTAAGTAAGCTCAAATATGTGTTCAATTATGCAAAATTGTCCATTATTTGTAACTTGTAACTCAAATAAACTCAATACTCACCAAGAATTGTCAATCTTCAACGAAAATAAACCATTCTAATTTCAAATACTATGAATTCTTAAATATTGAAGCTATCTTTACTAGAATTTGACTATTTACTTGTAGAGAACTAAGATCTTTGACTAAAAATGTGCAAATATAGGTGAGAAACCACATAGATCAAGGATCTTTTCACTTAGAGTGAAAAATCACTCATAAGGGTTAAAAATCCTTTAAATTTAATTCAATAATTATCCCTATTGATCAAGCCTAGACCAACTTATAGCACCAATGGGAGCTTATTTTTGATGCTTCTACTTATCTCTTAGGTCTTCTTCAGTGTTGATGAACACTTCTCATTTTAGGATTCAAAGAATCCAAGGCATGAGTTTTAGTTTGTGATGATTCTATGATGTTTGTGGTAGAATAGAAGTAAAGTATGGGAACTGTCCATGATATTTATTTAATTTGGTGGTTGGAAGCCACCAGGGTCTAGATCTTTTTGATATTTCAAGCCAATAAGTTAATCTAAATTGATATTAAAAATGATCTGTAAACTAGGTGAGCTTTGATAAATAAAATGGAAAAAGGAAAGCTAAGACAGAAAAGAGAACATGATTACAAATTCCCCTCTCAAATATTATGACAAAGTTCTAATTCATTTGAGCATAAATGAACCAATTTATGGTCTAAAACAGTATAAAATCATATTACATCACAAACTAGGAAAGCTTCAAAGGAGATATATAAACCACAAGTAATAACCAAGTTTACTTTAAAAGTTTGTTACTATAACTTGAGTAGCATATGCACATCCAAATGCAATGAAAATAAAATGAAGTATACTTAAGATATTTTCAATTAATATAGCATTAACATAAAATAGAAACATTATGACATAAAATTTAGCTCAGAATGTAGAGAACCATTCAAATTTAAGACAATAACATGAAATTGAGAAATGACATTGGCTTGCAATAAACTATTTAGACAATATTTTTAGAATTTCATAGTTGTATTAAATTCTCTTTTGTATACAAATTTTTTGGAGTCTCTTCCTCTACAAAATGGTAACCTTTTCCTATTTATAGGAAGTATAGGTGGTATACCAATTATCTTTTCAAAATATCAAAGTTATGATAAGGACATCTATCCTTACTATAAAGATTATAATGCAAAAGGCTCTCTATGCCAATTTTTCTAAAAGGATTAATATATGCTAACAGACTAGCATATATATTATAAAAGAATATTATTTTATGTTACATTGATGGGTCCCTTGGGTTAATTCTTGAATATGTTATTCACCTTAGTATATTGTTCTCTCATTAACTCAAAATCTACTATAGGATTCATCAAACAATACTCTTCTTCACCTGCCAATGTGTTCAATTTTTTGTCACTCTTAGCTTTAAGTTCCTAAATGCATTGGGCCTCAGTAATTTTCTTTCCTGATGTAATGATGATATCAAGGACTTTTGAATTGTCCCTAAAAATGTAGCCTTGATTTTCCTTGATGCTATGGATGAAGGTACTGACCCTTTACTTGAACTCTTTATCATCCATCAGGATTATGGCATTGGTCTTAGAAGGGTTTACCAATAGTGCCTTTAAGAGCTTCTTCATCCTTACTATCAAGCCTTCATCCTCCTCCATGAAGTTATTGACACTATCACACTAGTTGCTCAGGTCTAATATCTTATCTTCAATGACTCCT
The DNA here is from genome assembly GCA_037957365.1 of Torreya grandis. Classification (NCBI taxonomy): domain Eukaryota; kingdom Viridiplantae; phylum Streptophyta; class Pinopsida; order Cupressales; family Taxaceae; genus Torreya; species Torreya grandis. The sequence goes on from JARHVA010001825.1 coordinate 831,947, forward strand.
AGGAGGGCATGCAAATGCTTCAACTTGATGATCTTGATGACTTAGACTTGTTTGGTGTTATGGACATTATTCAATTACTTATCTGATCTCTAGAGTTTTAGCACTAAGTAATTACTGCTTGTCCTTTCCCAATTTTATTGGTCAAGGTATTTGATATGATATTTAGGGCCTTAAACCCTTCAAATGTGTCAAAAAAGGACTTATGTAGTAGTTTCATTATATCCTCAGGGACTATAAATGTAACTTGTGCTTCCAAGACTTTCTTCTCCTATTCTAGATTTGTGATTTGCTTTGGCATCCCCTAGATTCCAACCAAGGTCATTACTAATTGGGCCACCACCAAACTTGCCACATAATCTTAATGGATGGGATGTTCCCTTACTACCTATCCTTATATAGGATTTAGACCTATAAATGGTTCCACCTTTTGAAATGTAAACTCGTCGATGCCAATGGTAGCTTTCCTGGTTGTCACCCTTTTAAACCCTATTGTATTCAGATTATACATGATAGTGGCTACTGGTTTAGAGGGTTCAAGTGTCTTAAGGGTTTTAGTCCTAGTTCCACTTGATGTTATTAGGTATTTTATTTTCTTTCCATTTTCTTTGGTTTTTTGAACAATTCTTCTTTCTTCTTGCTCTTTCATGAGCTCCTTGATCCAAGGTTTGACATTGTCAAGGGGATCTCCACTTATAGAGTTGGTAATTACCAATGAGTGTCATTGGAAAGGAACCTTTTGGAATTTCCCATATATGAACCAATTAGGAATGATAGTTCCATGTATAGGGAACTCATCACTGAATAAATTCACTTCTTTAGTGGGATGGGTCCATGCCACCTTTGGTATTTTAGAGGACCTATAGATAAGGGCCAACTCATCTTCCCTCTTCTTTTGTGTGATAGGGACCAATTAAAATACCACTTATGTTCCCTTCTCTTCCTGACATGTTTGAGGTCATTCAATTTGTGCCACTTTAGCTATGGCTCCCTCATCTTCTTCATTAGACCCATAGGTCTCTACAAGTTCACTGAAGAATTATTCCACTATCTCATATTGTTATAGGGCAACCATATCAAAGTGATCCAATAGAAAATATGGTTTCAGAGGTTAGGCTAATGATGAAGGGTCTTCTCCTAGCCTTTTATCTAGTTTTTTCTCAGCAAGTCATTGAATTTGGAGTGCTTGTTATTGTGGCTGACTTGAAGGTGCACTAGAATTGGTAGGTAGTAGATGATACTGCAATGGGTTCATTTTTCATCTCTCCCTAAGTAGTTTCTCTTCTCTTTGTAGTCTATGTTCAAGCTTGAAACCATGTTGCCTACACCTAGCAAGGACTTCCTCAAAGTCTAAAACTTTGTTGTAAACATGGTCATATAGACCAACCCTATGATCATAGGTTACTTTGGTTAGTTGCTTTGACTACAAATAAGGGACAACCTTGTTATTGGGGTCTCATTCCTTTAGGCCATCCTTCTAAAAGCAAAAGGCATCCCTATATCTGGACATGATGTCTAGTTCATTTTTGTCCCAAATCAAAGTTATCCCAATCAAGAATGGGAAGGGATGTAGAATGCCCTTCCTCTTCTACCTAAAAATATTATCAATTTCTTGGAATATTTGGTGAGAAATTTCATGCTCAACCAACTTTAAGGGGACATAGAAAGGCAACCACAATGGTTCAGTCATGATCCGTTTTATTTTGATAATGGTGCAATATGGATAGTAAAAAATATCTACCATGAGTTCAACATACTTCCTGACAAGAGGGTGCATTGGGCATGGGGTTCCCTATGATATTCTTGACCAAAGAAGGGTATATGTAATCAAAAATGAACTACATATGAACTTTGTAGTTGAATATGTGTAACTTTGCATAGTGATGGTAAATGGTAATTTTGGTGTGGGAGGACTGATTCTTGACACCAAGAATATGGGTGGATGCCATTAATGATTCTAATAGATAAGACATCATGATGAAATGTTGGATTGTCCTTTTCTTAATGTCATAAAATTGTCTCCCCAAGTGGATGTTAATTAGTTATCTAATAGGTGGAGTTAGCTTCTCTTCCACCATGAAATATATGTAAGAAACCCATCTGGAGTCAACATAGGTTGTGGTGGCTTCCCTTGAAGCTCTTCAAAATATGGTCATAATGATCCTAATCCCTTATCTAAATTGAATGATAAGGATTTTACTATCATGGTTCCTAGCTACATGAGTTCCTTGGATTAACCAAGGTCTCAGGATAACATCTAGATTATGCTAGGTAGTCCATTATTTGATGGAGGGGAGTCTATGTGAGCCCTAGGGAGCTTTTAGTAGCCTTCAAAATCTACTGGGGAAATATAAAAGAATTTACTTGACCCTCCTTTGATGATCCAGTCATTTTCTATTTTATAATCAATAAATAGGGGTATAAGGATGTCAATGCAATGTAATATCTCAGGTTTTTTAAATTGAAACCATGTCCTCAGAATTTCTCTTGGTAACTACCACCCTTTGCTCACTGGATGATAGATTTTATAGCTCCTCAATTACAAAGAACATCTTGGACCAATTATTCATGCCATTAGCCATCTCCTATGTCTAATTTAGTATCTCTAAAGTGCCTCTCTTCATGGTTTATAGACAAATACATGTCTGTCTCTTCTTTCCACTATTGCCTTGCCACTACCATGATCTCAATTGCCCTAGAATATGATTGGTCTTGATGTTTAGGGTGACATTTTGAGCTTGCTTAACGTATTTCTATCTTTAATAGTTACGTTTTGAGGCTTTAAGTCAAAATTTAGGGCTTTAATCTAGTCTAATAGGGTTTTTAAGGCTTTAATGGTGAAGGTGATGGCTTTCATAAATTTATTCATGTCTCAAATCTTATGGATTACACCACTTATGTAAATCCTATCCTTTTTGTCATGCAAAATATTAGGATTCACCTTTAGTCTTTACATGGCACTTACGTGGACCTCATTAAACTTGTCCCATGGTACTCCCATGGTAATCCCTTTGAAAATTAGCCATTGGATTTTAAATAAAGCATTTTACATCACTCTATTGGATTATGATTTGAGGATGAATGTGAGCCTTTGATTAAGATCTCTTGGGTCCTTTTTGATTGGTCATTTAGATCTTAGATGACCTAGTTATGCCAAGTGGTGCATTTTAGCTTCGTTATGAAATGACTAGATGTGTTTCATTAACATATCGACCTATCAGGATCTAGGGTTCTTGGCTGAAAAGAACACCTTCACTTCATGTCGTTGGATCAAGATCTATAATGGAGAGAAAACCATTGATCATAATCCATGAGGTTGAAGTTAGTTGGTTGAGAGGTCAGTTGTGGTTAAATTTGATGGTCTCACTAACGTCAAAGACAACATTGGAAACATCAAATGATGAGAGTGTGACTATCAAATTTAAGCTCATAAGGTTTTTTTGGCTAAATGATATAATGACACACATTTTAATCTTGGTTCTCTTGGGATTTTGAGGTCAATGTGGTCTATTGGATCAAGCCGGGTGATGAATGTGAACCATTGATCATGATTTGAGAGGCTTATCTACTTGGCCTAGCTTCGGGATTCTTTGATCTTACACCATTGGATCAAATTTTCTTAGAGAACATAGATAATCAGATCATGTGAAATGCATGAATATTAACTTAGTTTTTGATGCACGTAGGCTTAAGCCAAGTGTTTAACCTTAGATTAATAGTATTAAAAACACTATGGCCTAAGTTTTAATGTGATAAGCCTAAGGTTTAAACATTTATAAAGTCTCCTTTTTGACTAAGGATAAAATTTTGGATGGGGTTTATTTTTAAGGCCTCACTAACGTCAAAGACATTCTCATGAATGTAAAATTATGAGAGTGAGGTTGTCAAAATAAATGTCATAAAAATGTTTATAGTGAGTAGGGTTTAGTGCATAATTTATCCTAGGATTATCTTATGTAATTAGATTAGGATTCAAGGAAGTGAGGACCATTATATCTACATCTAAGTTAAAACATAAAATTAGATCATGATATGTGTAGTGATTCAGACTAAAGTTTAGGATCCTCAAGGCATTGTCTATGTTGAACAAATGCCAAGACATTTTAGGATTAAAACTTAGGCTAAATGTTGACAAGGTCTTACTCTAGGATGAAAAAGGGACTGTGGACATAACATTTAATGAGGTTAGGATGGATTTAAAAGGGGAAAAGAACATAAAAGGTGACTTAAGTGTAATTTTATGTCAAGATTTGGGCATGTTTAAAAAACTAATTGAGCCTTAATGTAAAATTAGGCATAGGGTCTTTTCTCTTTTAAGGACCAATTCCCACTAAATTTTCTCCCACAAAAATTTGAATTTTAACCCTTAGGGTTTTTTTTACTCAGGAACCCTACCTTCCTCCATGAAACCTACACTTATCCATCTAAGGGTAATCATCAGTAGGGTTAGCTCATAAATCATAATTAAACATGCAAAAACCCGTCCCTTTTTAGGTGGATGATCTTTAAATTCTAAAAAAGAATAACCTCATGAAATTTAGACTAGGATAAATATGTTTTGAAACATTTAAAGGGGTCCCTATTTTACAAAGCAAAAAAAAAGGCATATGTTGGTCCCAACATCACTTTTAAATTCTTATAATTTCTTACAATGATGAATAGCACTAGTTCCCACTCCAAGGGTAATGTGAGTAAAATAATTACTGAGCTAGATCCAAGTTATTTGTACAACACAGATAACACATAGAAGAAGTATCATAGTGTACGCATCAATGGCATCTACATCTAGGACATTTTAGGGGATGAATCACCATCCCCATATTCAATTAAGGACTCCATAGAATTCATAGATACCATATTTTATGTTATAGTTTTTGGATACAACTACCAAAAATATTCAACATTATGGGATGTCATTGATTTAATAGATGTGTTCTCACTAGAAGATAATATGACACTAGCAGACAGATTATTCATTAAGGAATTATTGCCATTAAAATGCCAAATATTACACTTTACTATAGCCAAGCTATAATTAATGTCATACATTGACCTCCTAAGGGACCTATTATTTTTATGGAAAATATCATAGGATGCATTCTTGAATCATTCTCGTAACAACATGATGGTCACATGAATTTTAGGGGTGGATTTCTAGAGATATGTTTCTTTGAGTATAAATGATGCCTAATTCAATAAGTACACATTAGTGAAGTTTAATGTAGATACCTTGATAGAGAAGGTATTATCTTCATGGTTATTCCCAGACTAGACCATCACATAGAAAAGAAAGAAGCTGAAAGGAGCAATTTTGATTGATAGATTTAGGATGGGAATTTGTATTGGTATGGCTCTTCTCAGTCTATTATATAGTATGCCCAACATTTAGTTTTGTTAATTTGGATTGGGTGTTGCTATTGTACATGATGCCACATATGCCTTGGGTGAGATAATAATCCTTTTATTGAGGGAGTAGATTATTCATAAATATAAGCATCCTACATCCTCTACATATTTCTACATGATGTCCTACTTATTAGATGTAGTCATGGGTATGTGTTATAAGGATATTGGTAAATTATAGGCTCTAGCCACAAACTATGAGAAGAACATAATCTATGATTATTACTAATTCATGAATGTCTACTACTATACTATGCATATGGTGAGGATATCTACGGATGTCTATCCTCAGGTTTGACAAGTCATTCATGGATCACATATGCCTCAAATTGGATAGAATATTGTGATTAACTTGTCTAGGAAAGGGGATTATTTACTTTACACAAATTTCACTATTATCATGATTTGGGAAAACAAGGTTTCCCCCTATGTCTTCCAAGGCCTATACCAAATAAGCTAGTTGAATAGGAAATCACCTTCTAATCATGAAAGAGCATTGAAGAGGACTTATCAAGGCAAAAAAATGCCTTGTATTTTATTCATTTTGTAACTATTGGTAGGATGGTATATATAATGAGAAATCATCTCGAGGAGGTAGGTAGAAAATGTATGAGTTATCCTTTCCCTACACTTACACATAGAGATTGGGATCTACATGGGCTGATCCAAAATCACATTCATGGATTCAACATCCCTTATAGTTATGAGACTCATGATTATAATTTCCTATTTTTGAATGCCAAGTATGATGAAGAAGTACTGGAATGGGCATAGATTGTTGGGCTACAAGAGGATCATTTGAGAATGATCCAAGATGATCCTTATGTTTATATGCAGAGTTGGATAATAGAAAGGCACTCTATAAAGGGTGGAAACATTCATGTTTATGGAGACAATATTTTGAGGAAAAATCCAAAGACTAAGCTTCTTCTTCATCCCAAGGACTTCCTTTGAAGTTGAAGTTAAAGTTGAAGATAGTGAAGAAGGAACCCGAGATACTTGAGCCCAATTCTACTAGGGGAAGACAAGTAGGAGACTCCATCAACCTTGATTCTAATGAGGAGGAAAGAACATAATAATTCCCTAATATAGGTTCTCTTTAAATGTTAATTTTTATGCCCTAGGTACACACTATTATATCCATTATGATATCAACTGTAGAAGAAGCAACATCATCACCTTAGGACTCCCCCACACAAGTAAGGACCCCCTTAGTCCATAAGAGAAAGTATGGGACTCTTACAGGTAGTCCCATAATGGGGACATCATAAATTTTACCCACTCAACCTTCATAATCAAAACTAGCTAGGGGAGATGAGGTTATTATCAAGGATATTGAGGATGATTTAGATGAATAAGTTGAGTTGGAGACATCTAAAGCTATGAGCCTCCAAACAAAGCCTATGAAGCTTACTTTTATAGGTACCCAATATTTTTTTAGTTCTCCTATATTTTATGTACCCATATTTGGGAAAGTTACCTCTATAGAAGTTACCATATCTACCCCATCCATCTCCACTACTAAAATTTATCCCTCCATCTCCACTTCCATCCCAGCCACCATGCAGTCCCCTTTTATTCCTACTAACACCTTCACTATTATAACCTTCAAGATACAGAAAGTGTCTAAGAAGGTATATTATGCATTGGCCACCTCATAACTCTATATTTACTCCACTCAAATCACATTTCCACTACATAGAGGAGACCATAGTGATAAGTACTTGTAGGGAAGGAAGGCCAAGCCCAAAATAATCATGGTCCATCCAGTTCGTCAATTTGGAGGAGTAGATTGGTCCAAAATCAGATGTCCTTCCTTACCTAAAATCCTTACCAAGGCTCATAATAAATAATAAAACATTCAAGAGCAAGTAAATAAAAAGGTTATTATCACAACCTTTGATACATCCTAACTAGACATTCCTTCATTGGTAGTGGATTTGAGGAACAAGGCTTCTCAATTTCCAAAGTTTAGAATTACTGAGTTTCCCTTTATTTCTACTTTATTTGATACTCAAATTGGTATTATTTAAAGGGTGAATAAGGGGAAATTATAATGTTATAAAGGCACCCAAATCATCTTTTAATAAAGGCAAGAAGTGTTCTCCCTCACCAAGAGGTAGAATAGACAACTAGGGCAATCTTTATATGAGGAAAATATAGTAGACCTAGTACAAGCACACAAGGATGCCATAGTTATAATTCATGAAGGAATAGAGTTATCTCAACAAGATCTTGAGGCAAAAGTGCACATATTAGAGGTTGAAGTGGAGCAACTACAAGAGAAGGCCAAAGTAGTGCATATTCTTGTTGGCATAAAAGCTAAAGTTTAAGAGGCAAATTCTAGATGATATAAATCCTTGGAATCCATGGAGTTTATGAAGGCAAAGATGGCCCCTCATATGAGCCATTACAATAAATTTTTCAATTCTTTAGGAGATGAAATCATGAAACTAAGGCTACTAGTTGTATATATAGATAACTCTTTATATAGTAATCTTAACCTTATGACTATGCTAGAGGCATGTAATGCCTTAAATCTAGTATTCATTCAGTAGGAGGAGGTGAAGGATTGGTTTAAAAACATTGGGGATTTGATCCCTAGATATCAAGTGTATGAGGCTCATATTTTTCAAATTTTTTATGAATTAAAGTTATCCAAGGCTAAGGACTCTGATGGTAAGTTGATTAGTATGATTAATTTTGACAAGCTTATCCAAGAAGCGATTGGTGATTTTAAGTAGAGATTTCAAGGTTTGACACTTGAATAAATTGAGTATAAATTAATCAAGGCTTAGAAAAAGGTCATTGAAGTAGAAATCTTCAAAAGTAAATTTCAAATAACCAAGGATGAGCATGTGAGGCTCCTTGGATAGACCAAACAAATTCATTAGCCATTGCTAGTAAACTTAGACATTATATGATAGCAGTATGGAGTGGCACAAAAAGTTTATGAAGATAATTAAGAAAATAAGATGTAGTATTTTTATAGTGTGACAATATATTCAACTACCACTTCAACTTCTATGCCAACTGAGGTGCATGCAATGCTACAAACAATAAAGCTTTCATAGGCTAAGATTTTATGCATGTATAGTTTTGTAATGTAAAATGTAGTTGGATTTTGAGTGGCTAATTATAAAAACTGACTTTATATTTTGTGTACATACACATGTTGCATAATTTTGGAAAATTCAATTTATTTATTTTAAATTCTAATTTTCTTTTATATAATTTAGATTGCTATTAGAACTACATGTTCTAACTGACACATGTATACCACCTTGTATGAACTTGGAAGATGAGGCGACCCCTTGCCAAAGTATATATATACAATTATAACTTGACTTAGTTTCTTGGTTAGAATATTTTTGAATATAGGTCAATGAAACAATTTTGATCATCAACAAAGTGTTTTGAGTATTTTCTTTCCAATTTCATTCAATTAGTTGTTATTTCCATGGTTGTATGTTTCAATAATCTTTAGTCTATTATAGTTGTGAATAGATTATTGATTTTTTGGTTGATATACTAAACCTAGATGTGCAATAGCTATTGAAATATTAGTTCATATATTTATTTATATAGTCAAGTTAATTGAATCATATTTTTAAATGTGTATTTGTGCTTTCTTTAGTGTAGTTTTGTGTGTGTGTAACAACTAGCTTAGATAATTCATTTACCTAAGCCATAATCTCCTAATTAAGTGTTTGAAATAGCTTCCCTAAAAGGAGAAACCTTTGTTTGAGGCTTATGAATTCCCTACATATTTATTTCCCTAGACTTCCATATCATGTATGATTGTATGTGTGTTATAACTGCTAGCAATAGTCATAGGTTTTAGAAATCATAGGTTTGTTCATAAACTAACTAAGGAAGTGATTCTCAAGAACCATGGAGATTTATTTTCTACCCCACCTTACCCTCCCTTTTGAGTTTTTTATTAATATTTTCTAAATCTATATTAGAAACTAGCCACCCATCCAACTCATGTAGAGATTCTTTCTATTAGAAGGCCACACCTCATCCATAAAACCTTGTCAACAATCTACATGCCCTACCCCTATTCCATCAACAAGTTGAAATAAATTTGAAACATGTAACTCATGCCGTAGAGTAGATTTTACCTCCATTGGGATCTTCAAACTTTATAGGCTACCTCATTTGACTCTAGTTTGCATAAAACTTGCATTAGTAATATTATATTTCCCTATGAAGCATTAGTCTTAGGTGAGAAACAAAGAGAAAGTTGGCCTACTCCAGAGGTTCAGACCCAACATAGGTCACCCTAAATAACCCTCTACAAGGGTGAAAATTAATCCTATAACACTTTCAAACATGGACAAGAGTGAATTTCCCCTTCAAGGTATCTCCTAAGAGATACCTTTCAAATAGGTACAAGAGTGGATTTCTCCTTTAAGGAACAAGTGGAATTGTCCTTTACATAGAAGGAACTTCTAGGTGATAATTTGAGGGCATTTGTAATAACTTCAATGTATCTCTTATAAGATACCTTTCAAACATGTAGAAGATTGGATTTCCCCAAGATAGGCACAAGAGTGGATTTCTCCTTCAAGGAACAAGTGGAATTTCCTTTACACGAAAGGCACTAATAGGTGATATTTTCAAATCCTCTATAATAAATTCAATTTATCTCCTAAGATAAATTTTTAAAACATGCACAAGATTATATTTCCCCTTTAAGGTATTTCCTAGGAGATACATTTCAAACAAGGACAAGAGTGGATTTTTCCTTTAAGGAATATGTAAAATTTTCTTTTATATGGAAGGAACTATAGGGTGATATTTTTAAGGTCCATATATTACCTTCAAGGTATATCCTAGGAGATACATTTCAAAAATTCACAAGTGTGGATTTTCCCTTCAAGGTATCTCCTATGAGATGCCTTTCAAATACGTACAAGAGTGGATTTCTCCTTCAAGGAACAAGTGGAATTTTCCTTTACACATAAGGCACTACTGGGTGATAATTTTAAGGCATTTGTAATAGCTTCAAGGTGTCTCTTAGGAGATACCTTTTAAACATGCAAAAGAGTGGATTTTCCCTTCAAGGTATCTCCTAGGAGATATCTTTTAGATAAGCACAAGAGTGGATTTTTCTTTCAAGGAACAAGTGGAATTTCCTTTACATAGAAGGCACTGGTGGGAGATATTTTGAAGTCCCCTATAACACCTTTAATGTATCTCCTCTGAGATATATTTCAAACATGGAAAATAATATATTTTCCATTCAATCTATCTACTAGGAGATACATTTCAAAAAGGGTCAAGAGTGGATTTTTCCTTCAAGGAACAAGTATAATTTTCCTTTACATGGAAGTCACTAATCGATGATATTTAAAATTCCATTGTGATACCTTCAAGTTATCTCAAAGGAGATACCTTTAAAACATTCATAATATTGGATTTCCCCTTGAAGGCATATCATAGGATGTACCTTTCAAATAGGTACAAGAGTGGATTTCTACTTCAAGGAATAAGTGGAATTTTCATTTACATAGAAGGAACTATTGGGTGATTATTTTAAGGCATTTATAATACATTAAATTTATCTCTTATGAGATACCTTTAAAATATGTACAAGAGTGGATTTACCCTTCAGGGTATCTCCTAGGAGATACCTTTCAAATAGGCACAAGAGTGGATTTCTCCTTCAAGGAACAAGTGGAATTTTCCTTTATATTGAAGGTGCTATCAGGTGATAATTTGAAGGCCCCTATAATACCTTCAATGTATATCATACTAGATACCTATAAAACATATAAAAGAGTGCATTTCCCTTTCAATGTATCTCCTATGAGATACATTTCAAATAGGGATAAGAGTGGATTTCTCCTTCAACGAACAAGTGCAATTTTCCTTTACATGAAAGGCACTACTTGGTGATATTTTAAATTCCTTTTTAATACCTTTAAGTTATATCCTAGGAGATACCTTTCAACCATGCAAAAAATTTAATTTTCCCTTCAAGGTATCTCCTAAGAGATACCTTTCAAACAAGGACAAGAGTGCATTTATCACATCAAGGAACAAGTGGAATTTTCCTTTACACAAAATGTACTACTAGGTGATATTTTGAAGTCCACTATAGTACCTTCAATGTGCATCCTAAGAGAGACATTTCAAACATTGACAAGAATGAATGTGTTTCATTTATAATGGTCTAAATGTTTTAGATATAGACTTAACCTAAGTCTCTATCCTAAGGTTCTGATTGCATCTATCAATATAATAGAACCTTACGCTAAATAATAATGGTATATATCATATAATTTGATGGATTTATTTAGGATTTTATGGTAGGTGTTTTCATTGATGTCTGAGAGGCATTAGCAATGACAAAGTGGTCCAATAGGTCAGTGAGATAGAGCATGGTGGCCTAATGTATTTAAAGCAGTGTGATGCTTATAGGAGTGTGGATTGGTGTCCTAATTGGTTAATGTATGGTTAAATGGAGATTGGTATGAATATGTTTGACCTATTCTTGATTTATTCTATTCTCAAGGATTGATCTCATATATCCCTCATAAGGTATGCAGGTCAATTTGTACCTTGTAGGCTTGATCTTGTATGATTGCCTATGGGGTGTTGAGTACTTTGGCTTGTATGCCATGGTGAAGAGATTAGTTTTCTTTTAATATTAATTTTATACATGTATATGGTACTAATAGGATATATATATATATATATATATATATATATATATATATATATATATGATTTTCAAGAGGTGGATAATGGTCTACATGGTAGTTTGACCATTAGCCTAGTTGGCCTAAATGGGCTTATGAGGCCTTATAAAGGGTCAAAGAGGGATTTAAATTTTTTTTATCATATATATTCATGATATATGATTATATATGTGTTTCAAATTATACTTACCAAGTAAAATGTTATCATATGAGAGATAAAGTTAGAAATAACTTTATATGCTTTAGAGGATGCTCAAATGCTACTTTTTGAGCTCGAGAAGAAAGTTCTCACGTTATTCAACTCATGTATAATTTTCATGGGGATTTTATAATTTTTTATATATTTTTTAAGGTTCATAATAATGTTTTCCAAGCATTATTTCATGTATTAATGGTCTATTCTTTATGAACTATTGCTAAGAAGGTAAACATGTTTTTATGTGTAAAATTCCTACTCTTAGACTTGATGTTGAAGATATTTATTTTTGATAATTAATAATGTGGTGAATGGATATAATTATGTTTTAATTTTGTATATTAGTCCTTTATGCTTCTGAGGATGGGCTTAGTTAGTCTTGACTGTTTATGGGTCCCATAGAAAAGTGCTTCTTAACAATGTTTTTGGTATTGTGAGAGATTCCTGAAAGTAATAAATGGAAAAAATGAGTGTATGGTGAATATTATAAATTTATTAAAAAATTCATGTAAAATTTAAATAATATTCATTTATCTATGTCAAATTTATAGGTCCTCAAAGTTATCTAGTCGATATGAAGGAAAGGGTGCCATGAGTGAAAAAGACCAGTCAAAATGAAAAGAGGAATTAAAAGGCCTAATCAGTAATAGGGATGAATAAAATGGATTGGAATTATTGTTTTATACCTATTGATAATTTTACCTTAAGTGTTAAGTTTTTTTTATGCTCATACATATGCTATAAGGAGCTCACAAAATGATTAGTCTGAATAAGACAAGACAGTGGAACCCATGATAGTGAGAATGGTTTGAAGTAGAAAAGTGGACATGGAATCATATGGATTTTGTGTTTTAATATGTTATAATAATGTATTATTTCCTTTTACATTCATTATAATAACTTCTAAGTGACCTTACAGGAGTTAGGAGTCAAGTTCAACATGACTGTGTTTTGGGTCAAGATGACTACTACAAGCATGTTGAGGAAAGTGAAGTGTTTAAGGTCTTGTGATAAATGGTAATGAATCAGATGAACATATTAGTGTTTTTAAATATATAATTTATATAATCAATATTTTTTTAATCTATTGAGTTATTTTGAGGTGTTGAAATGTTAAATCCAAATTGTCTTGTCAGACTGTGTTAAGACAATAAAATAGAGACCTGAGTGATCAGTATTTAAGACCAAATAATGATGATATAACATGGAAAAAAAACATTTTTAGGTTGATCTATAATAACTATATAACCCATTAATATTATTTATTCATATGGTTGTGTTTAATAATTGAGTGTACACTTTAGATGTGTGAGACAATGTTTTTACTGTGTGAAGACCTAATTAACAAGTAGTTTAAATGGCTTAGTTCATGAGGTGAATTGGTTTTATAGGTGGCATGGAAATTTTTTGGAGTATTCAATGGTATATTTTAGGTATTTTTTATTTTCTTATCTGTTAGTGAACACTAAATTTGGACCAAGGAGTCCAAGGTGTAACATGTAGGTTTGTAGGCCTAATTCATTTAGGTTTCTATTAGGCCTAATTGGTGTTTTGGGTCTTAAGGGAATGACTGACCTAAAAAATGTATGGATATTACATATAATGTGTATGATTATATATTTAAAATATATATAAACCATGGAAATCATCTTGGCTAACCAAGATGAGTTAGATAAGAGTATAGTGTATCTACTAGGCCTAATTGGCCTATTTGAAGGGAGAGAGTGTGTGTGGTAAAAAGCAAAAAAAAGAGCTCAATCAAGGAGTAGAGATGGGTCATTGAGTACCATGATAGGTTCAATATGATCATTCATTTTTTTTAATTATTTTCATGATCTAACAAGTCATTATACCTAACAGTCTAAAGGGTGACTTGGTTGAGTAAATGAGCTAGGAGTGCCTGCCTGGAGAAGAGAAGTAGATTGCAGGTGTATGAGCTTTAGGTGTTCCATCATTATGTATATAATAAATAATATATAATGTGTTTTAGTGGTTTATTAATCACCTATGGGCTTATATCCTCCTTTTTATTTGGATCTAGCCAAAGCTCTAGTAGGTACTAGACTAAATTAAGGGGTGGGTGCTCCTTGATCAGTTGATGTTGATCTAAAAGTCTCATGTTTGTGATATCTTTATAGGAATATATTCTATTTTTTTTAAAGATTTAGAGTGGGGTTTCTCCCCCTATATGGTTTACCACATAAATGATGTATTGATGTGCTTCTCATATTCATGCTTTGTATGTGATCTCTTTGTCTTGATACTTGTCCAAGTGCTTATACTTTATGATGATGAATCATGAATGAATGATAATTGAAATAAAATAAAAATTAAATAAATAATTCATGAACCCCACTATTATTCACCATGTAGCTACAATAATTGGTATCATATCTAGACCTTTGAAGGAGGCTTAACAGCTTACAGGTGATCCTAAATAGCTTGGAGGTGATCTTGTGAGTAGTTTGGTGATGATCAGTATGTTAGCCTAGTTTATGTCATGATTATTCATGTTTTATAATTTATTATTTCAATATTGATGAATTTTTAAGTTTGATCTAAGATGGAGAAGGATGTCAAGTTAAGGATTTTTATTCACTCAAGACAAGGTGAGTTGTTTGTTGTTACAGGTGGTTTTTCAAGCATGAGGGTTTGCCAAAGATGGGATATGGAAATGTATAAGTATTATGTTGAATCTAATTAAAATATAAAACCTATGTTAATATACAAAAGGACTTTGAAGACATATTACAAGATAGTCCTATTTATATTAGGTCTCTATGAAGCTTAATAAGGGTATGAGAGCTAATGAAGCTTTCTGAGTAAGAGTGAATGGTTTGTGGATACCTATGCATGGAGAAGACTCATAAAAAATGGAAAAAAATTATATGAAAATGTCTGGTTCATTAAGATATATCTATAAGTGTGTGTTTTTACAAGAAAATCTCCATGGGAGTTGAATATGTCTCAATGTATCTTGATTGACAGACTAGTGTGACTTGCTAAGTTGAATGGTGACCTTAGACTCTAAAGGTGAATGATAAAAGTGTATTATAGTATTATAAATGTAATATGAAATTTTTATATGATTTGAGAGTAATTATATTGGTCTCAGATTTGAAGAGCTAGCTCGAGAGGTGAAAGATAATGATTTGAGGATTTGAAGATGAGTTCTGACTACAAACCCTAAGCATGTTTGAGTTCAAGGTAATGTTTAAATGAATACAAAACAATATGATTTAGTATCTAAGTGCTTAATCACCCAATGGTAGAGTTCTAAGGACAAGATAAAAGTGTTGATTAATATCTTGACAGGAGATAAAATCCCTAGTTTCAAGACTATTAATTTTGCTCATCTCAACACCATCTTGGGGTTGATTTCAAATAAAATCAATAGTTTGGGCACATGGTCCAAGTTATTAGAGATACTCCTAAAATATGATAAAAATTTTATCGATATAATTGAATGATTCTTAGGGACTATGATTACTAGACCTATAAAACTCAACTCCATGGGCATCATAGCAGATGATGTGTTCAAATAGAGGACCACTTTTATCATGAAGAAGGTAAGGAGCAAAATCAAAAGAAGTTCTAGAGGTGACAATAGTAAGATTTTGTATATTATCCTAAATTAAAAAATAAAGATATCCAAGGCAAGAATCATTAAGGAGGCTTTAGAGAGAAATAGTAGGGACCTAGATGATTTGGCTAAACAAGAAGATGAGTTCCTCCTATCAATTTGAAGTTGGTTTATGAATAGAATCGAAGGGAAATGAGAATTATACTTCAATACAACCAAGGATCCTCATTAGCATAGGGTCCACAAAGTAGTTAAGAATATTCTCTTTTGTAGGAAAGTTATAAATTTTGGAAGTGGAATATTCTTTTGTAAAGGAAGGTGTTTTTTGTATGAGCATTGCCTAAGGGTCAATATTTATAAAAAAAATAGTGTACCTTTTAAAAATTTATAAAAAGGATATATATTATTTACATTTTTTACACTTTTAAGTTGATACAACTGATGGATATACTTCCTTGAAATCTTTAAAAGGAGCATTGTGATTTGTAAAGAGGGGAGAGTATTTGAGATACAAAAACTAGTGTAATATTTGAAATAATTAATACAAATGGAAAATTTTGAGAATATTATATACATCCAATCAACACCATTTTATACAACCAAATAATGTAATTTTATTTCAATTTTCATAGCACAAATTCATATACATAAAAAAACACTAACAAACTTACGTGCACAAAAACTAGGAAACTAAAAGAAAGTTTACACATAAAATTTGTTTGCTTATTTACGTAGTAAAAAAAGTAATTATAATTTATAAATAATAATTTTATATTTTAATTAATCTATTCGCATATCATTTATTTACATACAAATCAATCAAAATACCAAATAACTAGCATACTAGCTTGTATAGATAGACTAGATCTTGAAAACTTAGAGATTATATTTACACACATAAAATCTGAATTTAAGATCTAGTTTGAAATTTTTATAGTCAAGATTAAAAGTTTAAATATGTTTTAATTTTAATTGAATTTAAAATAAAAATAAATAAAAACATCTATTGTAGTGCATGTAGGTAAAAGTTTACATTCTCAAAAACAAAGGAAATTTTAAAAATCAGCAGCTCCATTGTTAGTTGAATTTTTAGTATTAACTTGTATTGCATTTATAAAATATAAATAAAATAATAAAAAATAAAATTATATTTTATTTATTTTATTTCCAAGAACTTTTATTTTAGTAATTTGTGTAGTTTTTTTCAATTTTCAAAGTCTTATCAAAAACTCAAAACAAGCACAACTCAAAAATCTTATCCAAACAAAAATAAGTCTAAAATTTGATTTCAACCTTTCAAAATAGAAATTAAATTTTCATAAACAAAATTGAAAAAATAAAACACACTTAAAAATCCTAACAAGTTTACCTCACTCTTGGATGATTCTTATTGAACAAGTTAATCTCTATAGAGTAGGAGATTTCCCTAGAGTACAAGTTCCCATGCCAACAAACAACATGCAATATGAAATTAGCTCAAAACTTGGAATAGAAAATTTCCATTCCACTCCCATCCAAAACCTTATTTTTTAAAATATTAACATTATTTACAATTAAAAATACCCAATAGAATCCTCAATAATGAGACCCATTTAAATCATAGCATACCAAGCCTACAACCTCCATACATCTAGATCCGAGCCTCCCCCTTTCTATTCTCTATCATCGATTCTAACCTCATCATATCTCATTTTATCTAGATGAAATCAACTAGTCATATCCAACCCAATAGATTCAACCAAATCCCAAGGTTTTTCAATCAACAACCTTTTCAATTTTTTTAAGCTTAGTAATCACCAAGAAATTTTTACCTAGACCTTATCCATTCTGAGGGTTATTATAACTCCATATCTTCCTAGTTCACTAGTTCAAAAGAGAAATATCATGTAGGTGAGATTTTTTGGTATCACTATGAGCACCCTCTTCCATTTATCATTCAAGACCTTGCTCTTATACCTCAACCTAACCAACTAGATATTTCCTCCCTTCCCATTAAAATCCCTCATTTTCATCATCATAACCAAATGAATCATTATACCACTCATCCCATTATCTTTATAGTGGTCATATTTTCTAGGCCTTAAGAAGTTATGTACACAAATTATAAGTATATTCATTATACTAGTAATACTAAACATAACTTTTTTCATTATACTAGTATTACAACTATTGAGATACTAAATATATTTCATTATCTCATACATTAAATCTACTAACATACAAAATATACGATAAACCAATACATTACATAGATTAAATACTTGACAAGAAGCACCTGCAAAAATGATAGTGAAAAATGGGGTCAACATTTCCACCACTAACACCATAGTTCACCTAAGTTCAATCAATAAAATAATGTTTTTGACTTTCAAAAGGGAGAGATAAAAACTGAGGTAAAATAATATAAAGATAAAAATAAAAAATTAACCCTAATTTTAAAGTACACAAAAAAATTTAATTCTATAATAATTTAAAAGTTTATAGAAGTAAAAGTATCATCATATAAATTTGGAACCAATGGTAATGATTTAGAAATAATAATTAGTCTCTTTCATAATAACTGAAAGACCTCTTGGGAAAGGATTTTGTGTGCTTATCTAAATTATGGTTATGTGATGGTATAATAAGTCTCACTCAAAATACTTTAATAAGTGTATATAATATTTATATATATATATAATTTCAATTTATAGATTGTATCTAAATATAGATTTGTATAATTTAGATAATTTCATTCTAATAAAATAGTAATAGACTCATCACAACAAATTTCACTTGATGGGTCTCTTACCATGAGGTTTGGATCACATCCAGGGTATCATCATAATTATAAAATGTTCAATAATCCACTCTAAGACCATAGTACAATGAAAATTATAGAAGTTCAAGTATATAAATTGAACTAAAATTATCATCATGGAACTTTGGAACTGATGGTAATGATTTAGAAATAATTATTAGGCTCTTGCATAATAAGTGGAGTTTCATCCACATTTTTTGAAGATGTAACATTGTTAATTATTAGGAAAAATAAATGGTGGTGGTATAATATTAGGAATGCACATTCAAATAGATGGTGTATTTCGAACATATATGTCTAGTTCAAATTTGTATCATATTACTAAGCAAAAAATTCTTCATAGTCACTTCTAATTCTTTTAGCACCATTTTAATAAAAGCAATTTATACATTAAAATCACCAAGACAAAACCTGATCACCCACAACTGAGATCCTTATCCAGTGAATACAAATTCCCCCTAATCAAAACCTAGGGAGTTGTAATTTTGATGTAGAGATTGTGCTGATGATTTAGAAATAATAGGCTCTTGCATAATAATTGGAGTTTCATCCACATTTTTTGAAGTTGTAACTTAGGAAAATTATCTAATAGGGATTTGACTCTTTAATTTTTAGCCCCTACCAAGAATAGCTTTGAGATAATTTAATTCACCAATTAAAATACTTGTCAGGGTAAGTCACCTTTTTTGAAATTACAAACTAATATTTGGAGATGAATTCGACCCCAAAATGGAAATTTAAATAAGTGACACAAAATCATACCTAGTAACTCAAAGACCTCTTGGAAAAGGATTTTGTGTGCTTATCTAAATTATGGTTATGTGAGGGTATAAGTAGTCTACCTCAGAACACTTCAATATATATATATATATATATATATATATATATATATATATATATATATATATATATATATATATATATATATATATATATATATATATATATGGAAATTTAAATAAGTGACACAAAATCACACCTAGTAACTCAAAGACCTCTTGGAAAAAGATTTGTGTGCTTATCTAAATTACGGTTATGTGAGGTATAAGTAGTCTACCTCAGAACACTTCAATAAGTGTGTGTGTGTGTGTGTGTGTAGACTTTCCATTTATAGATTGTATCTAAATGTAGATTCGTATAATTTAGGAAATTTAACTCTAATAAAATAACAATAGACTCAGAATAATAAATTACACTTGATGGGTCTCCTACCATAGGTTTTGGATCACATTCAAAGGATCATCATAATTAGAAAATGTTCAATAATTCACTACAAAACCATAGTACAATGAAAATTATAGAAGTTCAAATATGGAAATAGAAGTAAAATTATCATCATAGAACTTTGGAACCGATGGTAATGATTTGCAACCAATTATTAGGCTCTTTCATAATAATTGGAGTTTCATCCACATTTTTTCAAGATGTAACATTATTAATTATTAGAATAAATAAGTGGTGGTGGTATAATGGTAGGCATGCACATTGGAATAGATGGTGTCTTTCAAACATATATGCCCACTTCAAATTTTCATCATAATTTTAAACCCAAAATTCTTCTTGGTCACTTCTAATTTTTCTAGTGCCATTGTAATAAAAGCAATTTATCCATTGCAATCACCAAGATAAAACCTGATCACCCATAACTGAGTTCCTTATCTAGTGAATACATATGCCCCCTGATCAAAACTAATGAAGTTACATTTTTAACATAGAGATTCAATGTGCTAATGAATTAAAAATAATATGCTCTTGCATAATACGTGGAGTTTAATCCACATTTTTTAGGATGTAACATAGGTAAATTATCTAATAGAGATTTGACTCCTTAGTTTTTAGCCCCTCCCAAGAATACCTTTGAGATGTTTTAATTCACCAATTCAAATACCTATGAGGATGAGTCACCTTTACTAAACTTACAAAATAATATTTGGAGATGAATTTGACAATAAAATGGTAATCAAAATAAGTGACATGAAATCATACCTAGTAACTCAAAGACCTCTTCAAAAACAATTTTGTGTGTTTATCTAAATTATGGTTATGTGAGGGCATAAATAGTCTACCTTAGAACACTTTAATGAGTGTACATATAGTATTTATAGATATAGACTTTCCATTTATAGATTGTATCTAAATGTAGATTTTGATAAGTTAGGTAATTTCCTTTCAATAAAATAGCAACAAACTCATTGAAACAAATTACACTTGATGGATCTCTTACCATGAGTTTTGGATCACATCCAGGGGATCATCAAAATTAAAAAATATTCAATAATCCACTATAAGACCATAGTACAATGAAAATTATATAAGTTCAAATATGGAAATAGAAGTAAAATTATCATCATAGAACTTTGGAAATGATGGTAATGATTTAGAAATAATTATTAGGCTCTTGCATAATAAGTGGAGTGCCATACACATTTTTTGAATATGTAACATTATTAATTATTAGGATAAATAAGTGGTGGTGGTATAATAGTAGGATTGCACTTTCGAATAGATGGTTTCTTTCGAATACATATGTTCACTTCGAATTTTTATCATATTTCTAAACCCAAAATTCTTCTTGGTCACTTATAATTTTATTACCACCATTATAACAAAATCAATTTATCCATCGAAATCACCAAGACAAAACTTGATCACCCATAACTAAGCTCCTTATCTAGGGAATACAGATTCCCTTTGATCGAAGCCAAGGTAGTTGTAATTTTGATGTACAAATTGTGTTAGTGATTTAGAAGTAATATTTTATTTCATAATAAGTGGAGTTTCATCCATATTTTTATAAGATGTAATATAATCAAATTATTGTCTAATAGGGATTTGTCAAATTAATTTTTAGCCCCCTCAAGAATACCTTTGAGATAATTTAATTCCCCAATTCAAATACCTGTGAGGGAGAGTCGCCTTTCTTGAACTTACAAACTAATTTTTGGAGATGAATTCAACCCCAAAATGGTAATTAAAATAAGTGACAAAAAATCAAAGCTCGTAACACAAAGATCTCTTGGCAAAGGATTTCATGTCCTTATCTAAACTATTGCTATGTGAGGGCATAAGTTATCTACCTCAGGATAGTTTAATAAGTGTATATATAATATTTTTATATATAGACTTTCCCTTTATACATTGTATCTAAATGTAGATTTGTATAATTTAATTAACTTCATTCCATTAAAATAGTAACATACTCATTGTAACAAATTACACTTGATGTGTCTCCTATCAAGGATTTTGGATCACATCTAAGGGATAATCAAAATTTAAAAATGTTCAATTATATGTTATAAGATCATAGTACAATGAAAATTATAGAAGTTAAATTATGGAAATAGAATTAAAATTATCATCATAGAAATTTGGAGCCAATGGCAATGATTTATAAATAATTATTAGGCTCTTGCATAATAAGTGGAGTTTCATCCACATTTTTTGAAGATGTAACATTATTAATTATTAAGAGAAATAAGTGATGGTGGTATAATAGTAGGCATGCACATTCAAATAGATGGTGTCTTTCAAAAATATATGTCTACTTCAAAATTTTATCATATTTTTAAACCCTAAATTCTTATTGGTCACTTTTAATTTTATTAATTCCATTATAGTAAAATAAATTTATCCATTGCAATCGCTAATTTAAAACCTAATCACCCACAACTGATCTCCTTATTTAGAAAATATAGATTCCCCATGATCAAAACCAAGGGAGTTGTAATTTTGATGTATAGATTATGCTAATGATTTAGAAATAATAGGCTCTTGCATAATACGTAGAGTTTCATCCACATTTTTTGAAGATGTAGCATAAGCAAATTGTCTAATAGAGATTTGACTCCTTAATTTGTATACCCCCCCAGGAATAATTTTGAGATAATTTAATTCATTAATTCAAATACGTATGTGGGTGAGTCTCCTTTTTTGAACTTACAAACTAATCTTTGGTGATGAATTCGACACTAAAATGGTAATTAAAATAATTGACAGAAAATCATACCTAGTAACTAAAAGACCTCTTATGAAAGGATTTTGTGTGATTATGTAAATTATGTGTATGTGAGGGAATAATAAATCTACCTTAGAACACTTTAATAAGTATATATATATATATAGTTTTTCTATATATAGAATTTCTATTTATAGATCGTATCTAAATGTATATTTTTATAATTTAGGCAATTTCATTCCAATAAAAAAAAGCAACAAACTCATCGTAACAAATTACACTTGATGGGTCTCCCACCATGGGTTTTGGATCATATTTAGGGGGTCATTAATATTAGAAAATAATCAATAATCTACTACAAGACCAAAATACAATGAAAATTATAGAAGTTCAAATATGAAAATAGAAATAAAATTATCATCATGAAACTTTGGAAGTGATGGTAATGATTTAGAAATAATTATTAGTCTCTTGAATAATAAGTAGAGTTTCATCCACATTTTTTGAAGATGTAGCAATATTAATTATTAAGAAAAACAAGGGGTGGTGGAATATAAGTAGGCATGCACTTTGAAATAGATGGTATCTTTTGAACATATATGTCCACTTCAAATTTTTATCATATTTTTAAACTCAAAATCCTTCTTGGTCACTTCCAATTTTTTTAATGCCATTGTAATAAAATCAATTTATCCATTGCAATCACCATGACAAAACCTCATCAACTAAAACTGAGATCCTTATCTAGTGAATACAGATGCCCCCTAAACAAAACCAATGGAGTTGTGATTTTGACATAGAGATTGTGCTAATGATTTAAAACAATAGGCTCTTACATAATAAGTGAAGTTTCATCCACATTTTTTGAAGATCTAACATAAGAAAATTATTGTCTAATAGGGATTTGACTCCTTAATTTTTAACCCCATTAAGGAATACCTTTGAGATAGTTTAATTCACCAATTAAAATACTTGTGAGGGCAAATCACCTTTCTTGAACTTAAAAACTAATATTTGGAGACAAATTTGACCCCAAAATGGTAATTAAAATAAATGACACAAAATCAGACCTAGTAATTCAAAGACCTCTTAGGAAAGGATTTTGTGTGCTTAGCTAAATTATAGTAATGTGAGGGCATAAATAGTCTACCTTAGAAAACTTTAATAAGTCTATATATATATTATTTTTATATAAAGACTTTCCATTTATACATTGTATCTAAATGTAGATTTTTATAATTTGGGAAATTTCATTCCAATAAACTAGAAATAGACTTATTTTAATAAATTAGACTTGATGGGTCTCCTATCATGGGTTTTAGATCATATCCAAGGGATCATCAAAATTATAAAATGTTCAATAATACACTACAAGACCATAGTACAATAAACATTATAGATGTTCAAATATGGAAATAGAATTAAAATTATCATAATGGAACTTTGAAACCGATGGTAATGATTTAGAAATAATTATTAGGCTCTTGCATAATAAGTGGAGATTCATCCACATTTTTTGAAGATGTAACATTATTAATTATTAAGAGAAATAAGTGGTGGTGGTATAATAGTATGCATGCACATTGGAATAGATAGTGTCTTTTGAACATAGATGTCCACTTCAAAATTTTATCATATTTCTAAACCCAAAATTCTTCTTGGTCTCTTCTAATATTTTTAGTGCCATTATAACAAAAGAAATTTCTCCATTGTAATCACCAAGACAGACAAAACCTAGTCACCCACAACTAAGTTCCTTATCCAAAAAATATAGATACCCCATAATCAAAACCAAGGGAGTTATAATTTTGACATAGTGATTGTGCTAATGATTGAGAAATAATAGGCTCTTTCATAATAAGTGGAGCTTTAGCCACATTTTTTCAAGATGTAACATAAGTAAATTATCTAATAGGGACTCGACTCCTTCATTTTTATGCCCCCTCAGAATACCTTTGAGATAATTTAATTCACCAACTAAAATACCTGTGATGGTGAGTCTCCTTTATTGAACTTAAAAACTAATATTTGGAGATGAATTTGACCCCAAAATGGTAATAAAAATAAGTGACAAAATCATATCTAGTAACTCAAAGACCTCTTTGAAAAGGATTTTGTATGCTTATCTAAATTATGGTTATGTGAGGGCCTAAGCAATCTACCTCAAAATACTTTAATAAGTCTATATATATATATATATATATATATATATATATATATATATATATATATATATATATATATATATATATATATATATATATATATATATATACTTTCCATTTATAGATTGTATCTAAATGTAGATTTGTATAATTTAAGGAATTTCATTCTAATAAAATAGGAAAAGACACGTCATAACAAATTGCACTTGATGGGTCTCTTACCATGGGTTTTGGATCACATCCAAGGGATCATCAAAATTAGAAAATGTTTCATAATCTTTTACAAGACCATAGTACAATGAAAATTATAGAAGCTCAAATATGGAAATAGAAGTAAAAGTATCATCATGTAACTTTGGAATCGATGGTAATGATTTAAAAATAATTATCAGGCTCTTGCATAATAAGTGGAGTTTCATCCACATTATTTGAAGATGTAACATTATTAATTATTAGGAGAAATAAGTGGTGGTCATATAATAGTAGGGATGCATATTAGAATATATTTTCTTTTGAACATATATGTCCACTTCAAATTTTTATCATATTTATAAACTCAAAATTCTTCTTGGTTGCTTCTAATTATTTTAGTGCTATTGTAACAAAAGAAATTTATCCATTGCAATCACCAAGATAAAACCTAATCACCCACAACTAAGCTTCTTATCCATCAAATATAGATGGCCACTGATCTAAACCAAGAGAGTTGTAATTTTGATGAAGAGATTCAATGTGTTAATGATTTAGAAATAATAGGCTCATGCATAGTAAGTGTAATTTTATCTACATTTTTTGAAGATGTAACATAAGCAAATTGTCTAATAGGGATTTGACTCCTTAATTTTTATCTCCCCCAAGAATAACTTTGGGATAATTAAATTAATTCACCAATTCAAATACCTATGAGGGTGAATTGCCTTTCTTGAACTTATAAACTAATATTTGGAGATGAATTTGACCCCAAAATGGTAATTGAAATAAGTGACACAAAATCATACTTAGTAACTCAAAGACCTCTTAGGAAAGGATTTTATGTGCTTATCTAAATTATGGTTATATGAGGGCATAATCAGTCTACCTCAGAACACTTTAATATATATATATATATACACACACACACACACACATACATACATACATAGATACATACATATATATATATATATATATATATATATATACATATATATATATATATATATATATATATATATATATATATACATACACACACACACACACACACACACACACACACACATACATATATATATATATATATATTTGTGTGTATATATGTATGTATATATATATATATGTATGTATATATATTAATATATACATATATATATATACATATATATATATTAATATATACATATATATATATATATATATACATATATATATATATATACATACATACATGTGTGTGTGTGTGTACTTTCCATTTATAGATTATATCGAAATGTATATTTGTATAATTTAGATAATTTCATTTTAATAAAATAGGAACAGGCTCGTTGAAACAAATTACACTTGATGGGTCTCCTACTATGAGTTTTGGATCACATCCAGGGGATAACCAAATTTATAAAAATTCAATAATCCACCACAAGACCATAGTACAATGAAAATTATATAAGTTCAAATATAGAAATAGAATTAAAATTATCATCATGGAACTTTATAACTGATGGTAATGATTTATAAATAATTATTGGGCGCTTTCATAGTACATGGAGTTCCATCCACATTGTTAAAAAATGTAACATTATTAATTATTAGGAGAAACAAGTGGTGGTGGTATAATATTAGGCATGCACATTGGAATAAATGGTGTCTTTCAAACATATATGTTCACTTGAAATTTTTATCATATTTCTAACCCTGATATTATTCATGATATGTTCTAGTTTTTTAGTGCCATTGTAAAAAAATAAATTTATCCATTGCAATCACCAACAAAAAGCCTTATCACCCACAACTGAGCTCCTTATCCAACAAATATATATTCCCCCTAATCAAAACCAAGGGAGTTGCAATTTTGATGTAGAGATTCACTGCACTAATTATTTATAAATAATAGGCTCTTTCATAATAAGTGGAGTTTCATCCACATTTTTTTTGAAGATGTAACATAGGCAAATTTTCTAATAAGGATTTGACTCCTTAATTTTCAAATCTCCTAGGAGTAATTTTGAGATAATTTAATTCAATAATTCAAATATCTGTGATGGCAAGCCACCTTTCTTGAACTTACAAAATAATATTTGGAGATGAATTCGACCCCAAAATGGTAATTAAAATAAGTGACACAAAATCATAACTAGTAACTCAAAGACCTCTTGGAAAAGGTTTTTGCGTATGTATCTAAAATATGGATATATGAGGGCATAAGCAATCTACCTCAAGAAACTTTAATAAGTCTACAAATTGTATTTCTATATATAGATTCTATATTTATATATTTGTGTAATTTAGGAAATTTCATTCCAATAAAATAGTAAGAGACTCAGAACTGATGGTAATGATTTATAAATAATTATTAGGCACTTGAATAATAAGTATATTTTCATCCACATTTTTTGGAGATGTAAAATTATTAATTATTTGTAGAAACAAGTGGTGGTGGTATAATAATAGGCATGCACATTGAAGTAAATGGTGTCTTTAAAATAAATATGTCCACTTCAAATTATTATCATATTTCTAAACATGAAATTCTTCTTGGTCACTTCCATTTTAAGTGCCATTGTAATAAAAGAAATTTATCCATTACAATCACCAAGACAAAAATTTATCACCCACAACTAAACTCTTTATCTAGTGAATACAGATGCCCCCTGATCGAATCTAAGGGAGTTGTGATTTTGACATAGAGATTGTGATAATGATTTAGAAATAATAGGCTCTTGAATAATATATGGAGTTCATCCACATTTTTTGAGGATGTAACATAAACAAATCATCTAATAGGAATTTGACTCCTTAAATTTTAGCCCTTTTAGGATACCTTTGAGATAATTTAATTCACCAATTCAAATACCTGTGAGGGCAAGTTGTCTTTCTTGAACTTACAAACTAATATTTGGAGATGAATTCAATCTCAAAATGCTAATTAAAATAAGTAACACAAAATCATACCTAGTAACTCAAAGACCTCTTGGGAAAAACATTTGTGTGCTTATCTAAAATATGGTTATGTGAGGGCATAATTAGTCTACCTCAAAACACTTTAATAAGTCTATATATAGTATTTATGTATATATAATTTCCATTTATAGATTTTATCTACAATAATTTGCTACAAGACCATATTATAATGAAAATTATATAATTTCAAATATAGAAATAGAAGTAAAATTATCTTCATGGATCTTTGAAATTGATGGTAATGATTTAGAAATAATTATTAAGGTCTTGTATAATAAGTAAAGTTTAATCCACATTTTCTGAAGATGTAACATTCTTAGTTATTAGGAGAAATAAGTGGTGGTGGTATAATAGTAGGCATATACATTAGAATATATGGTATCTTTTGAACATATTATATTTTTACTTCAAATATTTGTCATATTTCTAAACCTAAAATTATTCTTGGTCGCTTGTAATATTTTTAGGGCCATTGTAACAAAATAAATTTCTCCATTGCAATCACCATGACAAAATGTGATCACCCATAGCTGAGCTCCTTATCTAACTAATACAAATGTCCCTTGATTAAAACCTATGGAGTTAACAACTTTGACATAGAGATTGTGTTAATAGGATATCTATTTATATGAAGAATGCAAGCCATCATAGAATAAAGTATAATTTGTGTGGTGATTCAGATCCTAATAGGTTTTTACCCATAATTATTTATTATGAACTTGTTTAGACATTGTCATGGGTTTGGAGTAACTAGTAGGTTTAATTATTTATTTACACTCTTTCAAACCACTCTTACTCCCCCCCCCCCCCACACACACACATAATTTATATTAGTTATTAAATAAATATAATTGACATATAATATATATCATAATTTTTTTATATGTATGCTTGACATAGTAAGTTAAAAATATTTAGAAGTGACAATCCAATATAATTGATAGGTTAGATTCTCAATTAATTATCAAGGGCGTTGACACACATGATACAAAATTGTTAGAAGAAGTGAATAAAGGTCTCTAGGCATGTATATGTATGTAGTTGGATTACATATGAATTTTTAAAACCTTTCAATAAATGGAAGGATATTATACATTTAAGGACTTCACAGATCTCATGAAGAATGACATTGTTCACATGAGAGGTAAGAGAATTATTAGAATGAAGATAAGATAAAACTATTTTTTATGCATTTGATGAAAGATTTTCACCATTACTAGATTCTCACAGTGAATAAAAATCATAAAATTATTTACAATCATGCTCAAAGGTATGATCTTACATATGGGTTTGTAGTAATAGGTCGAAGGAACATTTGTCTAATTCTATTTTATCTTCACATAAATTCATTAACTATGTTACAAAGTTCAAACCTATAGATATTGTGGTTATATGTTGACACCAAAATTCATTCTAATCTTGAAAATTTTGGTAATTGTATTTCTAGGAGGCACATTCTGTAGACAACTAAGAGATCTAAATCAAGACTAAATTTTATGAATAGATCCTGGAGCATAGAAAATGACCCATTTTATTTACGCAAGAAGTTGATAACCAAATTGGCCTTTTACTGACCAACATGATATTTTATATTACTTGAATACATTTGTCCTATGCATCATTTGATCTATATACTAGGCTCCCATAATGGTGACAATTTTCACCATTGTGGAGATCCATATTCAACATTGCATTCCATCATTTGATCAATTATACTAGGCTCACATGGACCATATATCTCAAGAAAATTCTTAAGCTTTAACTCTTTCATTTGGATTTGATTTTTCAATACTTTTCACATGCCTTCAAATTGACATGACTATTCCTGAGGTCCATTTGTGATTATAAATAGATAGGTTGATTTTATGCTTCATTTAACATTATAGGTCAAAAATGTGATCACAGTTATGGATTTAAAACTCTGTGTTGCTTCACTATGTGTACAATAGATGGGGTAGATTACTTTAAAGAGAAAATATATCAAACATTAATGTTTGGAAGGAATTATTAAAAGTTTTGATCATGTATCATGAAGTTGAAATCATGTATCACAAACATTAAATAACATTAAATTTGATGTTATAGATGACACTTGGCATGAAACAATGGGCAGTAAAGCAAATGGACAATTAATTAATTTCAAGTAATGTGAATGATTAATTATTTTAGCCCTTAAAACTTGGTTATAAAAAGTATAAGAACTATTAAATTACATATAAATTATATAAATTAAATGAGTCTATTCTACTTTACAAAATGACCATCAAATTTTAGTTTACCATCGAGTCTTTTCAGTTGTGATTTAAATTAGTGATACACAATTCTTTTGTTGAATAGATTCAAATTAAGCTAAAGTGCCAATGAATATCTATCCTAGTGACTTTATTTCTCTACTCAAACCCTTTGGTTTATTTATCTAATTTATTAAGACCAGTACCTTCAATTTTGAAGTCTAACTATGAAATGTATTTATTGGTGTTTTTTAATGTAGGTGCCACAAAATGAGATAGAGATGTGATCATCAATTTCCATGGATAAGACTAGTTAGAAATTTTGACTCATGTATACCATGGCCTTATTTGTGGTTTTTTATAATGTATAGTTACTAAGATGCATTTCACGCACCTGTAATTAGTTGTAGTTTTTGTAATATAATGTTAGAAACTTACTGGTTGACATTTTTTACTTTGTGTATATCGCAACCTTGTTGGCAGTTTTTTGTAATGCATAGTTACTAAGATGTATGTATTCACACACCTATAGTTAGCTGTATTTTTTGTAATATAATGTTAGAAACTCTTTATTTCATATAATGTGAATTTGATGTTTTCAACTATAGTTTTATATCTAACCATATTTATTTATTTATTTTTAAATAACTTTTTAAAGTAAAATACTCATAATTTTTATGAGAAACAAATATTGCACAAATTTTTAAAGAATGTAGAACTAAAACTAGAAAAAATAATCCTATAATTTCTCATCAACATGCCTAAAAAATAATCAGCAATCCCCCACTAGCATAGGACCCCTACCTTACTATAGGTGAATTTGATTAAATGGTAACATGTCAAATTGACATATGGGAATCTTATAGAGAGATATGTAATTTATATAGTATGATAATGTCAAATTATCAGTGGTTATTTTGAGAGAAAAAATTATTAAAAAAATCTCATTATTCAATAATCCAAAAACCAATGTGCCACTTCTAATGTAATTCAAATGTTTCCCAATCCACTACTACCACCAATCATTGATGAGAAAGAATTTTTGAGACTAATGGTTGATGGTTATGATATCCAACCTTATAACAACAATGAGGTTCCTTCATATATTTTGAGGAAAATTTAATGAAAGTTTAATAGCTAGAATGAAATTCTTTATTAATTTTATTATTAAGAGTTTTTAGGGCCAATAAAAAGGCTTTCAATAGGATATATTGGGTGCACATCATGTGCCTAATCAACCTATGAGAATATCTATCAAATAACCACTTTAACATGAGACAACCTCCTTTAAAATGAAGAATGTTGTAGAGATTGATAGTTTATATGCACTTAATGCACTTATTGACACCCTTTTATAACATATTTATGCTTATGAGAGTGGACATGGAGATGGTCCAATTAACACTGCTACTCAATCACACTAATGCATATCTTATGGTGCTCTATACACTATAACTTAAATTAGATAAGGAGAAGGATTTGATGTAAACCAATTATGGTAGTGTTTCTAATTAGATAGATGATATGGTTTTGACCCCTATTGTAAGAAACATGATGGCTAACTACATGGGGCATGATCAAAGTTGAAAAGTCAAAAGAACTCAGATCAAGTGTGGAAATGATAAGTGTCAAAACCATGGGCCATGAATTAAATCTCGAGCATCCTTTTAAAGATAGATGATACATGGTTGATCTTACACATTCTATCAATAGTATGTAAATCAAAGGACATAATCCATTAGATCAAGATCAGATAAAGTGAATTCATCTGGGTAAAGAAGATATAACGATGTGAGATGAAGGTGGACTTTTCAAATAAACCATAAAAATCATAGTAGTGATAAGTGTCACAATAATGAGGAGTATCATAAGACAACTAGTGGTATTTGATCCCTCAAATTGAGATCAACAACCCACATTGATCTGTGGAAGGAAATCTGATGGTGCAAGGAAAAGAGGATTTTTTTCAAATGGAAACCATCACTTTTAAATATTAATGAGCTAGATGCCATAGATATGGCTTGATAACACCGCATAAGTAAGATTGATATATTTGAATATTTTATGGACTTGCAAAAGGAAAAGGTATAAATGTTCGATCCAAACAAAATCTGAGGCATGAAACTCATAATTTAGACTTGTTACCACCATTAGAGCTATGCATAAACCTTCAAAAAAGCCCTAACAAGTATGAGATCCCTAATTTGACCTTGTGATCATTGTAATCAAGCCAAGGAGAGTTGGATTTTTGTATGTGTAAGGATAAATTCAATTTGAGAGCCAAATTATAGTCCACTAGTGGGGAATTTGATGAAATTCATAGCCATGGAAACTCGAAGAGGTGTTTCCAAGGAGGATGTGGAGATTTAATTGACCTCTGATTACATTATATAATATATATTTTTAGTATATATTTTAAATAAATATTATATATTTTAATATAATATATATAAATATCATTTTAACTTATTGCCTTCACTACTCTTAAGGTGAATTTACATTGAAAAATGGGCTCTGTATAATTTTCACACATTTTTAAGAAGAACAAAAATTGTTGAACATATCTGACTACATATATTCCTATTCTTACATATTTTTAGTTTTTTCTAATCATACACTATAGAGCACTGACAGATCAGAATAGAGTAAGTTGTAGAGTGTCTAAAGCATTGACCATATTTTTTATTGGCATTTCTATAGATCCTTATTTTTAAGTATTTAATATTAATTTTGTTATATATATATATATATATATATATATATATATATATATATATATATATATATATATATATGATCAATAACAGGGTTATATGGGTCCCTTGCCCTCTTTTAAAAAACATAAAGTTTTAAAAAAAAAAAAAAAAGACAAGCAAAAATGTCATGGACAACAAAGAATCAAATATACCAAATAGTCAAAATCCTCAAAAAGAATTAACAATAGTTATTTTAGACACCCGAATACCAACAACAACATCAAAGCCATTAGTTGGTGGAAAATCATCTAAAAGATTGATTGTCTTACCTTTTTACCTTTTTCATTTTTTACCTCTTGCCACACTCCTTTCAAGTTTAGCACAACCAATTGCATATCATGATTTAGACATTTTGAATTTAACTTTATATGCATATCTTTATCTGAATATAAACTTTCAAATTCATGGCCTCTCTTCACTCCCCATACTATCTTTTGTAAGGGAAAATTCTAGGTGTTTTTTATTACCCCCACAATAGACTCAAATTATTTTTAATAAATACCTTATTCTTCTTTCTTATTATCTCCAAATTTTACATTTTTCTAAAATTTTGGTTCTTGAAAACACTCTTAAGCAACTACTACTAGATCTAAAATACATTCAATATATTTCTGACTCTATCTAAAATGTGTGATTTATTTATGTTGACTTGTCCCTTTTATTTATTGTTTAGCATTTTATGTTATGAAATCGCTAAGATTCATATTATTGTAATATTTTTGGCCTTATTGGAGTGTGCCTAGCCTATGATGTCAATGAACCTTATACTAAAGGAGAGTACACATGAGTATTGTTTGGGCAAATAGGGTTTTCAAATTGTAACACTACAATTTTATAAAATAATACAATAAATATAATTCTAAATATTCTACCAGTATATACTTCAATAAATTTTTAATAAAAATAGAACAATTTTTAAGAATGTGTGTCAAGCTCAAGCAGGCCCTGGGTTGGCCTAGGCAATAGTGAGTCCTGTTGTAAATCCTATTACAAAAGGAAAAAAGGTCAAAAGAGTCAAGTGGGTGTATAAAAAAAAAATGGGTAGACTCAAGTTCCAATTGTAATTCAATATGGGTAGACTCTTTGTTTGGTTTAAATTCTCTAGAAAATAGTCACACAATAATTATTTTTCACCTTTTTTGATCATCTTCATCATCTGGTGAAAACTAAACAATTGCATAGATTTAGATAATAAACCATGCAGTTCAAATGTCCTTCCTTATAATTCAATGAGCATGAATAGTTACTCAAAATTCATCTCAATTTTGCATAAATTGGTGAGCCATTACAATCCAAAAAAATGTTAGCCTCATCCATGATAATAAAAAACATAAGATAATATAAAAAATGGATGAAATAATGAAATGATGGAGATTAATAGGGTTGTTTAGTGCTTACTACTATTGATTATTATTTATTTATTACTTATTATGTGTGGAAAAACAATAGGGACCCAAATGATGAATGTTAAGATGATTCAAGATGACATTTTCTAATAATTATAATCTAATAATATTAACAACTAATATATTTAATAGTTTCAAATTTAAAAAATTACAGATAATCACCTAGGCCAACCAAAAGGACCAAATTATAACCTGACAAGGACCCATTGATGTCTAAATTATCTTTCCACTTGGAATATGGTAAGATTAAGGATAAGATAATTTAAACAAAGT
This sequence comes from Torreya grandis, assembly GCA_037957365.1. Taxonomy (NCBI): domain Eukaryota; kingdom Viridiplantae; phylum Streptophyta; class Pinopsida; order Cupressales; family Taxaceae; genus Torreya; species Torreya grandis. The sequence goes on from JARHVA010001825.1 coordinate 866,581, forward strand.
AATTATAGAATTGATAAGTAATTAAATATATATGTTTAATGTGAGAGTTTAAATTGGATATGGTGAGATTTGTTTGACATGATTTGCATGTTAACAAAAATTAATACTTTTTTATATTGAAGGTTGATTACTAATATATGTATCAAAGATTCCAAAAATATACAAAGTATCTAGTAGAGACAAAAAGAAGCTATGAGGCATCCCTAATCAATAGACATAATAATCGATAGTTCAATATAAAAATGGTTCCAAATAGGTAGCCCAGAAAATAAATATGAACAAAATCAACAAACAAACAAGCAACTCAAGAAACAAAAACCAAATGTATCAATAGTAAAATAGATTTAAACACAAGCCATAAAACACAGACCATCCCAAAGGTGGCATGATTCAAACATATGAATCTAGTGCCTTTTTAGAAGCAATACCTTCACCTTCACATCCACCATCTGAGTCAGTCAATTTAGGTCCCTTGGAATAGATTTTATCACTAATATGTCCCAATCTATTTTGTCTTGAGGCTAACTTAGTAGGGTAGTGGTCAACTTTATCTAAAAGTCCTTTCATGTTATTCTACATTACATAGTTAAGGAAATCTTTGACATCTACCGAGCTTCCACCTTTGATCAACCTCTCTATCTTATCAAAAAAAGTGTTGATGTTATCATCTATCTCCTTCTATACTTCCTCCTACATACCCTACGTATACATATCTGTAATAGGTCCTAAAGATAAAGTCCCTATTAATTAATTTTCTTTCCCCACTTCTAGAAAGATATTCAAGTTAAATGGAGTAAATATTTCTTTGGATTCCCTGATAATATAGCTACCATGTTCCTTATTACATAAATCCCATAACACTGTCTCATTCACTACCAACCAATCACCATGTCCATTATGGTCAAATTTAGATGGGGTAATCCATTCTTTCACTAGATTATTGGCTTGATAAAAATACACATCTTTAATATAGTCCCATTTAAACTTATAAAGATTAACTTCTACTACTATCAAGTGAGACACGGCCATGTTAGGATGTGAGTTTAGTCTGGGATATCCTCCTAAATCAAGCAAGTAGTCTGATTTAACCTTGAGGAGACTTATCCTGAGGAACTTCTTGAGATGGTCTTATGTAATTTTCAACTGGAGCAAAATTTGTAGGGATAAAAAAATAAGGATGACATCAATTGTGAAGTTAGTTATCACTCTAGCCTTACCTTTAAACACCTCTAGGTTCCTTTTATTTCACAAAAACTATATAATTTTAGTAAAGAAAACAAGCCAAAATTTTTGAAAAAAAGGGTAGACTCTAAACTTATGACAATTATAGCCAAATTCAATGTTTAACCAACCAATCTCATAACCAAAGACAACATACCAAGGTTTAAGACAATAGTGTCATAACTTAGTAGCAAAAGACAAAAAAAGAAAACATGCTTAATAGATTCAACATCACTATAAAAAGAATAAAGACTATTAACAAGTCCACAATTATTTAAATCAACACTAATAGTTATCTTCTTATAAATTATTAACTAGTGAAAACAAGACTGCTTGGGTTCAAAACAAGAGGCTCAAATCACATCAAAATTGAAATATCAAGCATGTAAATGATTAAGCATAGACCAAATGTGATTGAGAGTGAGGTAGGGAGCATTGGAGAAGTAAATTTTCTTTTCAAGAATCCGAGATGTATGCTCAAGTAGAGGTGGGCCATTTTTACACTTCACACTACCCCATAACTCACCCTCATCTTTCATTAACACCACATTATTTTTCCCCTTAAGATCTATTTGGAGCAAGGTGAACATTCTTCATCGAGAATTTAGGAAATAAAATCTATCTTTGAGCTCTAACCAAAAAGTTCATCTCGTATGGGGATAGATATACTTAAATCTCCTCAACCCCTTAGTGTACATTGCATATTAGAGTTTTGAAACAAAATCATGAAAACCCCTATCTATATTATTTTGAAAAAATTAATATACAAACCCAGTCTTTTACCCCAAATAGAATTTAAGCAATTATCAAATAAATTCCTAGAAGGGAGTGCATTTTTATTTAATCAAACAAATAAAATCCCTAAATTTTAAATCCTAGTTTCCTCCTACTACAATTTAGACTCCATGGAAACATTTAGAATAATTTTTTGGGTCTTAGAAGGGCTAGAGAGCTTACTGGTTTGGTCTTCCCTATACTACTACTCACCATAGTCTTCTTTACATGCCAAAACCCCTTCTCTTTCTGAGTGTTTTGCTACATCCTCCTATTATAAAATCTCATTAAAGACTCTTTTTTGAGCTCCAATTGCTTCAACTTATACTTGAGTCAATTCAATATAATTGCTCTTATTATTGCATCCCTTATCACTCTGCACATCATCAATTGATTCATTAAAATTACCATGTGTCCCCTTCTCTACACATTCAAAGCTATCAAATATAAAGGTTTTCATAAACAAACTCAATTAATACATGCCCCTTTTCAATATCCAAACGTAGTAGGAATGATGACCTAAGAAGGACACTTATGGCAGTTGTGCACCCCAACTCAGATAGTAGAGATACCAATGAAGCAAACACAACACAAAGCAAACCAAAAAAACATAAAAAAAAGTGAAGGTAAAAATTAAAGACTGGATATAGCATAAAATAAGATAGAAATAATAGGAACTAAGGAGGCAAAGGTGACCAAAGAAAGTCACAAAGAGGAAGATTAAAGCATCATAAATAGATGATGACTCTTCATCTCCCCATTGTAGAGCTCCAATATTCTCCTCTCTATCTACCAATATTATCTCAAAATTAATATTTTAGTATAATTAATATATTTTATGCTCCCTTTATATGTCAAAATCCTATTTTAGTATCTTCATTAGTGGAATAAATCTACAGTAGTCACAACATAAGAAATAAATCCTTGTTTAAGTACTCTTCGAGCATGTGAAATTAATGTGAGATTAATATGGTGTTATTTGATCAATTAATATTTTGCCTAGGTCAATGTCAAGATCATTTTAAATTAATGTGATAGAGATTAAAATGGTGACATTATAATGATTCATATTGTAAGAAGGTGTCAATGATGATATGTTTTATAATTTAATAAAGGGTTCATTCTTGACTAGAATGTCATCATTTAGGAGTGACCTATTTTTTAACATATAAATAAACTATAGATTTTTTTAACATTTTTTGACATTAGTTTCATTATCCAATTGTAAACACCAAAACATCAAATAAAATGGCAATCAAGTTTGAACTAAATTTAGATTATTATGAGATTAATGGTAAATACACGAGTATCACCCTACATAATGATAGGGTTATTTTTGGATGTAACAAACCTTTACTCCATGAGACTAATGGTGATTTTATTATTTCTAGGGATTGTATTTTATATTCATTAATTACTCTTTCAAGAAGTATATTTTTTTACATACAAAAGATTCTTAATTTTAAGGAAATTATAATAACAATCGTGACATCATTGTGGATCTAGAGATTATACTATTATAAAATTTGACACTAAAAATTTTGATGATGAAAATAAGATTTTGAAGCCTACATGGAAAATTTGAAGCCTAGCATATAAATTTTGATGGCCATCATGGAAATTTAAAAAATTGACATGGAAAATTTGGAGCATGGAAAATGGAAATTCTACTATTGTGAGTCTTGTGAATAGTTGTAGCTATACAAGTTTTCTATTGTGAGTCTTTTGAACCGCTTTATCTATAAAATTTTATGCATTATAAATAAGTTATAATAATATTTTACATAAATTTAATATATGTAAATTCTATGTTTTATTGATATAACTCTTCCCTCCCCAATTTCATCTCTTCTTGCATGTTTATTTAGATCATTTCTAGCACTATTGTTTGGTATAACTATCCCCATAGTCTCAATATTTTATTTTACTTAATATTGTTGGTTGCTTCCCACCTAGGCCTACACATTGTATTTTTCCTGCCATAGAGAGAAATCAGACTTGGAAGTCAGTTGACCTTACAAAAAAAATAGAGGTCAAAGGATTCAAGTGGTTGAAATAGAAAAAAATAGGTAGAGTCCACCAGTTATAATTCAATATGGGTAGACTCCTTATTTGGTTTAAATTCTATGGAAAATAGTTACACAATAATTACTTTGCACTTTTTTTTCATCTTATTAATCATGTGGTGAGAACTAACCAATTGTGTAGATTTAGCTAATAAACCATGCACTTCAAATGTCATTCCTTCTACATAAATGAGCATGAATAGTTATTAAAAATTCATCTCAATTGTGCATAAAATATTGACCATTACAATCCAAAAAAATGTTAGCCCCATTCATGATAATATAAAACATAAGATAATATAATAATAGTTTCCCATAACTTTAGAATATGGCATTTACCATAACAATTGACTATACCCCCATTTGTAATTAGGATTTGAAATTATAGAGCTGGGTAAATGAAATAGTTTAATTGAGTATCCAACTTATTATTGATGAATTGGTGTGTACTTCCAGAGTAAATAAATATAATTGATGTATATTTCTTGACAAAATTGACCACCTTAATATTTGTAGGAGTAATAATACCTAAAAGTGCATGACAGGAAATAGTAGGTTGAGAATATTGAAATTCATCCTTCGATCCTTCCAAACTATTGATGTGTGTCTATGTCAAGGATGTAATGTGAAAAATAGAATAGCATTTCTCAAATTATAGGCACAATAGGAATATGGTAGTGACACCTTGGGGCTTCACTCAGTTTTTTTGGAGAGATTATGTGGTTATAAATTACCACCTTCTATTTTGTAAGTAGACCCTACTATAGGGATAATAAGAATATGGTAGTGTCACAACCTACCTAGATTTGTTATGATGTAAATTGCTTTGTATCTACCAATATAAACCCAAACTTTAAAAAAAAAATGGATATACACAACAATAATTAATATAAAGTGATTCATGTTAAAAAAATTCAATATGAGGGAGTAAGGTATTATATAAAATAAAGTTACCTTACAACAATAAAGACCAACATATCTCCTTTTATTTCTATTAGCAACCTAGATAAAATGTAGTCAAAATTAAACTGCTCAAATTTGATTCATATCTGGACTAACATTGGAATGATTTAAGGTTGTGGGATTCTTTTAGATATTTATTTTGGCATTAAATTTCATTAGAATTCAAATTTAATGTTGATTTTCCTTTGATTCACCATTAATTTTATCTTTAAAGCTAAAGTTTACCACCTTTTGACATGTGGCACCTTCTGATTATTCTCAAGGGCTCTATAAATTCATCTTAGAGTGATGAATTTTTTGTATTATTCCACATGGTATATTTCTATTTTTTCAACCTCTTAGGTGGGGCCCTCTTATTTTGGTTGGTTACAGGAGTGTTATACATCATTCTAGCAAGCAATCAAAGCTAGCATCAAGGTTATTGAAAAATAAAAAGGTGTCATGGTTATATCAAATCCATTTTAAGGACATTTTCAATCAACATGAAAGGTATTTCAAGGACCCTTTATGTATCTCCTAGGAGATACCTTGAAATAAAATTCTAATCGTGTGCATGTTCAAGGTATCTCCTAGGAAAGAAAATTCCAATAGTATGCATCAGTGTTCTTACTAAATAAAAATTTATCATGGTTATATCTAATCCCTTGCAAGAACATTTTAAATGAACACGGAAGGCATTCTAAGTCCCTTCGAGGTATTTCCTAGGAGATACCTTGAAAGAAAATTTCAATCATGTGCTTGTTCATGGTATCTCCTAGGAGATATCTCCAAGAAAAATTATAATAGTGTGCATGAGTGTTCTTCCCAAACAAAAATTTATAATAGCTATATATAATCCCTTAAAAGTACATTTTAAATTAACATGGATGGTATTCCAAGGCCCTTTGAGGTATTTCCTAGGAGATATCTCGAATGAAAATTACAAGTGTGCATGAGTGTTTTTTCTAAATAAAAATTTGTCATGGTTATATCTAATCCCTTACAGGGACATTTGTAAACAAAATTGAATGTATTCCAAGGCCCTTCAATGTATCTCCTATAAGATACATTTAAATAAAATTTCAATCATTTCCATGTTTAAGGTATTTGCTAGGAGATATCTTGAAAGAAAATTCCAATAGTGTGCACCTGTGTTCTTGACAAATAAAATGTTGTCATGGTTATATTTAGTCCCTTGAAAGTAAATTTGCAATCAACATGGAAGGTATAGAAAGGCCCTTTTAGGTATCTCCTAGGAGATACCTTTAACAAAAATTTCAATCGTGTGCATGTTCAAGGTATCTCTTATGAGATATCTTAGGAAATAAAATTCCAATAGTGTGTATCAGTATTCTTGAAAAATAAAAGGTTATCATGGTTATATCTAATCCCTTTAAAGTAACTTTATAATAAAAATGTAAGGTATTTTTATTCCCTTCAATTTATCTCTTAGGATATACCTTTAAATAAAATTCCAATAGTGTTCATGTTCAAGGTATCTCCTAGGAGATATCTTGAAAGAAAATTCCAATAGTGTGCATCAGTATTCTTGCCAAATAAAAAGTTGTCATGGTTATATATAATCCCTTAAAATGACCTTTGAAATAAAAATGGAAGGTACTCCAAGGCCCTTGGAGGTATCTCTTATGAGATAATTTGAAATAAAATTCCAATTGTGTGCATGTTCAAGTTATCTCCTAGGAGATATCTCAAAAGAAAATTCCAATAGTTTGCATCAGTGTTCTTTCCAAATAAAAAGTTTTCATGGTTATATCTAATCCCTTTAAAGGAAATTTTAAATAAACATATACATTATGAAAATTCCCTTTGAGGTATCTCCTAGGAGACACCTTTAAATAAAATTTTAATCATGTGCATGTTCAAGGTATCTCCTAGGAGATATCTCCAAAGAAAATTCCAATAGTGTGCATGAGTGTTCTTGACAAATAAAAAGTTGTCATGGTTATATCTAATCCCTTAAAAGGACATTTTAAATAAACATGGAAGGTATTCTAAGGCCCTTTTATGTATCTCCTAGGAGATACATTGAAAATAAATTCTAATCATGTGCATGTTCAAGGTATCTCCTAGGACATATCTTGAAAGAAAATTCCAACAGTGTGCATCAGTATTCTTGTCAAATAAAAAGTTATCATGGTTATATAAAATCAACATTGAAAACAAAATGTAAGGTATTAAAAATACCTTTGAGTTATCTCTTAGGAGATAAATTGAAATAAAATTCTAATCATGTGCATGTTCAAGGTATTTCTTAGGACATATATTGAATGAAAATTCCAATAGTGTGCATCAGTGTTCTTGCCAAATAAAAAGTTGTCATGGTTATATATGATCCCTTATAAGGATCATTAAAATAAACATAGAAGTTATTCCAATGCCCTTATAGGTATCTCCTATGATATACCTTGAATAAAAATTCCAATCATGTGCATGTTCAAGGTATCTCCTAGGAGATATCCTAGGAAAGAAAATTCCAATAGTGTGCATCAGTGTTCTTTCCAAATAAAAAGTTGTCATGGTTACATATAAACCCTTACAAGGGAATTTAAAATCACATAAAATATATTCCAAGGCCCTTTTATTTATCTCCTAGGAGATACCTTGAAATAAAATTCCAATCATGTGCATGTTCAAGGTATCTCTTAGGAGATATCTCGAAATAAAATTCCAATAGTGGGCATTAGTGTTCTTGCCAAATAAAAAGAATCATATTTTTGGTTGCTTCTCTTAGTGGGATTTCTACAGTGAACTGGGTAGAGTAGTTTGTGCTTGTTAATATCCATTTGTGACCATAATTGGACCCGATATTTAAGCCTAGATAATTTAATTCTCAGATATGGTTAGTAGGTCATAAAGTCAGGACAACATGCCAAGTTTGATTCTCTTTGGAAAGGACATTTTTACATCAATAGTGATAGGGAGAGAAATGATTTTGAGATAGAATACAAATAAGGTAATGCATTGGATACTCCCATCAATGGGATCAACCTAAATCATTATAAGTAACTTACCTGCCTCTCCCTTTTGTATATATTTATCTAGTTTCCCTTTTCCCTCTACTTTGTTTCCTTTCCTTCTTGTTGTTTGCCCTTCACTTTGTTTCCTTTCCTTTATTGCTTCTTTTTTCAACTAAGTGTCATTTTCATAAGTGATTGGTTTAATCTCCACATGTATTCCCCCTATCATCCAAAAATCTTCAAAAACATTCTCTAAAAGATGGTTATCTACCTGCCTTACTTACCATTAATGTTAGATGATGTACTATGCATGACTCCCAATAATTTTTGATGAAAATATATTGCAAGTGGATCCCTAAGCATGTGCATCACCCTTATCATTTATTAAGGGCACCCATTTTTTAATTTTCCATGATGGGCATGTTTAGTGGCAACCATTTATAAATATACTCACCTCACTCAAGTCAAACACTTGACACTTTGAGACTTTTGATATTTTTGAGAAATTGAGAAGGATAGAGAAGAGTCAAGACTGTAGTCATAAGTATTGAAATAGAGAACAATCAATCTAGACTTTTAGAAAAAATAGAAACTATTTTTGGAGAAAATTTTCTCATGATGGAGGTTTCTCCATCTTCACCAAAAAGTGAGAAGCATCTTCAAGGTAGAGATCCCATGGGTTGAGTAGCAGGGGAGACCTTCCCCCCATGCATGAAACAAGAAAGGCCTATCCTTCAACCTCTACCCAAGCAAGGGAAAAAGTGACAAAAACCAAGAGGGAACCCAGGGGACTCTATAGATATTGAGCATTGGTAACCAACTTTGTGGACCAAATATTTGATCCAAAATTATCTAAGAACCCTAAGATTTTAAGGTAGGGAACCCACACTCAAATTCTCAATAGGTTTAGAAGGAAGGAATATAACTCATTCAGTTGTAGGATATGGGAGTCAACATTTGCATAATATATGGTGCCCTATATGGATGCTCTCCTAGAAATCATCACCCTCTATATAGAAAGATATGATGCTAACATGGGCATGATTGCTGACAATGCCCATTTAAGGGTAAAACTCAATGTAGACAAAATCAAGGAGATGTTCCATCACCCATATGACCCTAGGGATGTCATCTATAGCATAGAAAGCCTCTAGAATATATAAGATTCTCAAATCTAGGAGACGGCACACTTCCTTCACATTTTCCTCAAGAGAAAGGTCATATAGATGCCTCCTCTACCCCTGCCCCTAATAACCTTCCCCATAAAAAACATAAAAGATATTCTATCCATGTTTTCCTTCATCTTAGGGATGGATGCTCATGACTTTTAGTTAGGGGCACTCTTATTCATGACCTTGGTGGATAAGGGGTAGGCATTCAAAATGGATTTTTTTGAGGCCATCACTACCACCATGAGCGGTGAACTAGAAATTTTTTCAATGATGGGTACCTTTTGATACCCATCTTTCCTCCTACATCTCATTTTATACCAGCAATCTCAGTACTTCTCTTCATTCCTAAATCTCAACACCTTTGACATAGAGGTCTTCCCTAATGTGTTGGCCCCAGTCACTATATACATTCACATCATATCCATCACTAGGGACTAGTATGAGTTCTTAGATATTTTTATGAATCTAGTTCTCATTGACCTCAATCAACTAGACATTACCTCCAAGATGATGGATTTGTTGTAGGCTTGGGTTACATGAAGCAAAGTCCCAGCCAATTGGTTTTGTGGAGCCCCTTTTTCATTCATCTAACTACATGGGTTTTAAGGAGATATTTTTTGACTCCCCCACTTGTTAACAAATAGGACCTTAGCCCTAGAGTTGGCTCACCAACTCAATGTAGTGGACTTCACCTATAGGGATAAGAAGAAAAAGAAAGGTGTATATGATGCCCCTTTCACAATATATGACGTCATAATGTAAAAAATTCACTAGAGACACCTACTCATGACTAAACTAGTAGATCTTGACATTAATTTTATAAATGATAGATGGAATTATGACCCAACAAAGTACATAGCTTCCTTAAAGATGGCCAATGCCCCTAGGTACCAAACCTAGATTTACCTAGAGTAGAGGAGGTCACCCATGGAGGACTTTCCTAAAAATAATGTAGACCTAGCTCAAATATTATTGGATTACGTCAAGCCATAGGAGTCTTTCTATGATAAGGTCTAGGCATATGACCCAACCAAGAAATTATCAAAAGGGATGAAGAAGAAGCTCATTAGTTGGATTAGAGTGAGGAAAAAATAGTGGCCTTCACAAAATATAGGTAAGAAATCAATAAGCTACACTCTAGTTTTAATGATGAAGATAGATATGAAGCCTTTGAGAAGCTCTAGGATGAGTTTCATCTAGAGGAAAGCATAGAGGAAAAATAATCCACTCTTGAAATTATGATAAGAGAAGAAGAAGATACTACTAGGGAAGAGACAAGGGATATGTTTCCACAAAAGGAAGTAACTATGGAGGTCTAAAAGTATTCCACATGGCCACTTCCCATGTATCCATCCCCCATAGCCCCATAGTAGCAATAATCTCTTTTTGGACACCTCAAAACTCAGTCATCTCAACTCAAGTATATTGAGGCACCCATTTCTATCCCTCTGATGGCACCCACATAGAATAAAATCCACTTTTTATATCCTCTTATCTCTACCACCACCTCTTTCTCCACTTCCCTATCTCCCTCCTCAGTCTTACCCCTAGTTGTGGCACTACTGACTGCCCAACCAAGTACTACTTTAGCCCCACTTTCCTCATTTACCTAGTTTGCCATTGATCCCTCCCTACTTTATTCTATGATGCTAATCTCCACCTACATGCCTTTCCTCACACCCTCACCTTCATCATCTACCTCATCCTCCCTCATAATGCAACCATAATTCACCCCACCCCATAAGCTCCCACCTTTCTCCCCTTCCATCCTCACCAGGCATTCACTTACTTCCATGGGATCAAGGTCCACTGCCTCATGGCATCAACTCACCATTCCATTCCTACTTCCATAAGCAATCCCCTTTGCAAGGGAAATCATTCAATCATCAAATCAGTAATAAAAATAAATGGATGCAACAAGAGTGACTTGAGAGTCATAAATATAAAGAAAGAGGGAGAAGTAGGCTACAACCTCTATGGAGACTCACATGTGGTCATTTTATGACACCACACAAAAATACCTCATGACTGCTCATTTAACCCTCCAAGTAGTCAATCCCCAAGGATAGATGCAACCAAGGGACTATACCATACAAACTATCAGCCTTAACCTTAGTCAGTCTAGACCCACTGATAAGGTTAATCTTATAGAAGAGACACAAAATTCCATGACCATAGACTATCTCAAGGCAACTTAACAGTTAGAGAAAACCAAGTTGGATATTAAAAAGGTGAAGGCTACAGTTGACTACCTCAGTGTTGAGGTTAAGGCTAAAGATGTGGGTCTTAAAAAGGTGAAGATTGATCTATAAAGCCACATCTCTAATGAAATATTCCAAGAAGAAGCCAACCTATGGATGACCACTAAAACCCATCTTCAATAAAAAGATATCAAACTGGCTCAACTCCACGAGAAGTTCTCTGATCCCTATTGGTCATTTAAATATTTATAGTAGAATATGTATTAATAATCCTTAGAGAAGGACCAAGAGATTGAAAAGATGAAGAATGACCAGTCCACTCACCCATAGGCATCCAAAATCCTTCCAATGATTTATAAAATATAAAAATCCTACTGAGAAAGGATCAAGGATATGACTGTTAACCTAAAGCCAATACTCATTTTCATCACAAAACTATAGATATTGAGCTCTTAAGTGAGTGCATCCATTGATCTATTGATTGATTTCATATCTCCCAAGATCTTGGATTCATAGATCCTCATCTAGAGGATATATAGTGATTTTGAGTAAATGCTACATGTAGTAGGAGGGGTCGATCAAAGATAGATGGTGGCCAAGGTCAATAATTTTCTCAATTATAACAAGGCAAAAAATAAATGTAAGGCATTCCTTAATGCCTTAGAATAGGTTATTTGATATATTTGGTGACACATCAAGTAGTTAGTCCGTTTGGGACTCCCCTCCCCTTTCTTTATAGATAATAATATCCTTCCACAAGACTAAATCAATGTACTTCTAGATTAGAACCTGAATGATCAGACCATATTCATGGATCTTAGTCACTTGATATCTTTAAGGTGGAAAATATTTTGCAACCACTTACCCAACTAGAGTTCTAGATGTTGGTGGTTTTTCAAGGCATGGGAAACATCTCCTTCAAGGAGATGATAGATTTGGATATAACATTTGAGGCTCTCAATAAGAAGACCCTACCTATGGAGGAAGAATGGGTGCCCTCACAAGTGAGCCTTCAAAAATTATAGGTTTTTGCACCTTCCTCCCATTTTTGTAATTTTTCCTTGACTGGTTAGGGTACCAAAATATTGGGTTTTCTCATTCACAGGTGGATGCCCCTATGAGTCATCAGGAACTATGGATCAAAATCCCCATTTATGATTTTAGAGTAGTTCATCTTTGGCTTTTGGCATGATGAGTAGTTGGTGATTCCGTAGCACCCTCTGATAGTTCCAATTTTTGTCCTATTCTTTTCTCAGGTCCCATTCTCAAAAATTTTCCTAAGTCTCTACCCCATCTACTTTAACCACGTGGTAATTTGATGCTCATCTAACTTGATGAATCTCTCATGTCATTCTAGTGGAGTGGCATCTCAACACATGGCACCCTTGCACTCAATTTTATGAAGGGATGCTTAGATTTCCCTTAAAAAGTGATTGCATGACACATGGCACCTTTATGTTTAGCCTTGGTAAAGGATATCTCAATTCTCCCTAAGGAAGTGTGATCTCAACATGTGGTGCCCCCACACTTATCTATGAGTGTTTTTCTTCTATTTCTTCTATTAGACTTTGAAACCATGTCCTTAGTTAAAGAAAATAAAAGGGGACCCACCATGATATTATAATAAAGAAGAGATGAGCCCTTCAACATGGTGCCACTTCACTTCTCCTAATCATAGTGGTCTTAACAAAACATTGCATTACCCACCATATCCAAGATTTGATTGATAATTGCACTCATGAACTTGAGACCCTATTTTAGTTATAATGGAGTTATTATGATCATGAGTGTTGGAATTTCCATGTATCATCCTCGTGAGAGGCTATCTCACCTATAAAAGAGTGATCTTTATCTAGGATCATGATCTTTAGCTTTTGATACATAATATTATTTTAATATACTAATAATAGTATAGTTAGGATTCTTCTATTCTACAACCTTAATAGGCACACCTCACGGGTGTGATTGGATGCTTTGTGTGTGCATTGTGGCCTTCTATATTCTATTCTCCATCTACAATGAAGAGGATGTGATGTTGTATGTTATTTTGAGTGGAAAATTGTCTTTTTCACTATTTCTTTTCTTCTACTACTATAGTTCAAAAATATGCTTACATTTTAGATCTTAATTCATGATAAATCTCTTAGTCCATAACCTTAGTTAATGTCATTTTAGTTTTTTTTATTTCTTTTCTTTCTACCCCCTTTTCATCCTCAAATTAAATGAAGAACCAACTTCTAAAATCTCAAAGGTTGCTTTAAGACCGCATTCAATCCCTCATCTATAAATCTTCCCATAGGAGGATGTTAATCCTGAGGTGAGAATTTTAGGCATAAAATTCTTTATTTTCTCCTTACAATCCACATGGAAGATATTCCAAGGCCCTTAAAGGTATATCCTAGGAGATACCTTAAAATAAAATTTCAATCATATGCATGTTCAAGGTATCTCCTAGGAGATATCTCGAAAGAAAATTCTAATAGTGTGCATTAGAGTTTTTTCCATATAAAAAGTTGTCATGGTTATATAAAATCCCTTGAAAATACCTTTCCAATCAACATGGAAGGTATTTTAAGTCCCTTTGAGGTATCTCCTAGGAGATACCTTGAAAGAAAACTCGCTTGGTGTAGCCAGCAGCTCTTTAGCACCTTCTAGCGGTTCTCCTTTCAAACTCCCCTATTTTTAGGGCCCATTTTTGAATGTTTTCCCAAGTATTATCCTATGTCTACTTCTTCCACATGGAATTTTAACACTCATCTGGCTTGAGGAATCACTCTTTTCATTCTAGTAGAGCACCCACCCAACACATGGCAGCCCCAAGCTCGTAAAAACCCTTTTATTTTGGGTTAGATCCCCAAGAAGTATTATTGGATAGTCATTAAATAAATTATTCCCACTAATAATTTCACTTGGTGAATTTGGTTTCAACACATGGCGTCTCTATGCTTATCCTTGCCAAAATAAGTACCCAAACTCCATAAGGAAACACCCACTCAATACACGTCACCCTTGCACTTATCTAGGAGAATTTTTGGTCTATAAAGATTCAAATCAATGTTATTGGCTAACAAATATTGAAATGTACCCACCAATTTATTAGAGACAAACCTATCCTGTGGTATCACCATAGCCCTCCTAAGCATAGTATCTTTAACAAGATATAGTGTTGCATAATATCTAGTATCTAGAGGCTAACTACACTCATGAGCTCAAGTTAATCTTTTAGTTTTAATGGCATAATCATTGGAATTGGTTTTGGGATTTCTATGTTTCATCCTCCTAAGAGGCCATCTCACCTATATATTTTAGGCACTTTCTTTTTGGAAAGGGTTGGTTACCATTTTTGCTTATTTTAACTATTTTATATATTGCTATCTATAATAGAATAGGAGTAATAATAGTTAGAATTTTCCCATTCTTTAACATTAATATGTGCCCTTAATATGTGTGACTATATGTTTTATATATGCCCTTAAAGGCTTCTATATTCATTTCTCCATCTAACAATGAAGAGAATGTGATATTTTGTGTCAATTTGCATGGGAAATTGTCTGTGTCTATCATCTCTTTTCCTTTGAATTTATAGTATCAATATTTACTTTCATTATATATCTTAATTCATGATTTATGATCTGTTATGGTTTATACTATTTAAGGGTTTTATCTATTTTATGCAATTATAGTTTAAGTGTTTTAAATGTCTTGGTGTATTGCCTTAGTTTTATGTTCAGGTGCATCAGTATTTTTGCCAAATAAAAAAGTTATCATGGTTATATAAAATCCTTTTCAAGGACATTTGAAATCAAAATGGATGGTATTCTAAGTCTCTTTGAGGTATCTCCTAGGAGATACCTTGAAATAAAATTCCAATCATGTGCATGTTTAAGGTATCTCATAGGAGACACCTCAAAGGAAAATTAAAATTGTGTACATCATGGTTCTTGTCAAATAAAAAGGTGTCATGGTTCTATCAAATACCTTGAAAGGAACTTTAGAATAAACATGGAAAGTATTCCAAGGCCCTTCAAGTTATCTCATAGGAGATACTTTTTGATGTAGTTTTTATGCACACTATAGTCATAATAAGGTAACCTCTAACATTTTAGGATCTCAATAGATATAAACTCCACTCCAGGGCATGAGTTATGGGTATGTGGTTTATTTTAACCTATAGATGGAATAGTGGGTAAGTCATCCAAGTTATTAACAAGGTTTTTTGGATGGAGGTATGGTTCAGATAGGGGTAGTGAATCTCTACATGAGTTGGATGGGTGGTTGGTTTTTAATCTAAAGTGGGTAGATATTTAAAACAAACTCAGAAAAAGAGGGTAGGGTAAGGCAAAAAAGAAATATTATGTATTATTTATGAACTACTTCCTTAGATGTTTTCTAAAAGGACAAGTTCTCTCAAAACCTATGTATGTTGCTAGCAGCAATTGCACACACACAATAAGACAAACGTAGAATCATCGATCAAAAGTTTTGAGATAATTATCATGAAGCTCACTTTAAATTTCTTGAAGGGAAATTTTTCATGACTATGGGTCATACCAAAATTCCCATTACACAAATTATAAAGGGTCTAATTCATGGAAAAAAGCCTAAAGGGTTTACTTCATAGGGTATTTTTAGTGGGGGAAAGGGATATGACAATTATCCCAAAGCATAAGTAGTCATTTCAAAAGGGGTCAAAGGCTTGGGAAGAAAAAATGTTGAAGGGTATGTCCATGGCAAAGGTTGAATTATAAAGAGGCCTAAGGGTACTTTTTTTGAGGCAAAGAGATTGGGATGAATATCCCAAAGGGTAGGCTTGGTAAAACAAAGGGGTAGTGACAAATTTCTAAAGGATAGGTCTCATAGGTTAAAGGGTCCAAGACAAAAGTCCCAAAGGGTAATTTAGTTAAAGGATAGGAGGGCGATTAAAAAAGTCCTAAAAGGCACTTTCAAATATTCAAAAGTTAAGTTTAGGAAATTTGAAGGGAATATTCCCTTAACAAAACTTTCAAAGGGTAAGTCAAAGGGGAAGGATCTACTTTGTAAGGCCTCTATCTATGATAAAAGTCCCAAAGGATCTAATTCATAAAATCCAAAGGGTATCTTGGAAAGGGTCAAAGGGTAAGGTTCAAATGGGGGCAAAAGGTAATGTCAATTACGTTTGGTAAAATGCTTGAAAAAAAAATCATAGACCAATTCCATCAGGGGAATTATTTTGGATAAAAATGTCTTGAACAATTCTCCTAATAAGGATAAGTCTATAAAAATAGTATGTAGAAAAAATCATGACAAAGACTAATAATATGAGCTCCAAAACAATAATTTTGAAAAGACAATAAGTACCAAAAGAATAAGTCCCAAGAGTATGTCAAAGATATTCAACGGAATCATAAGTCCAAAACATAAGGCAAAGGAATTATGTCAAGGGATTCATGCTGAAATGTCATGAGTTCATGGGTGCATGCCACATGTCCTTGACTATTTAAAAATGAATTCTTAATCTTAATGTTGTAGGTAACCTTGAAGGTATTAAAAGTCCCTTCAAACCTTCAAGGGTACCCATACACATGTTTGAAATGTATCTCCTAAGAGATACCTTCAAACTTTTGGGTCCACAACAGAGGTTCAAATCAATTACAGGATCCCAAACTATAAGAAGCTAATCATTTTCCATAAATTTTCTTGAAAATGCCATTGCGCACTATCATTTTGTATTGTTATAAAATGCATGGTTGAATATCTACTTAATTAAGTATTTTTCTCTACGTGGTTATTCCACTATGTTGCATGTTTGAAACGTATCTCCTAGGTGATACCTTCAAAGTAGGATGAAGCAAGAATTGAATTATGCAGTATATGATATTAGAAGATATTATTTTTTTGGATTGACATAAATTGTGTTGTTAAAAAAATGTTATACATTACATTTTTAGCATTTTTAGATTTTAACATATCTACATGCTTTTATTATGGTATAAATATAGCTTTATCTCCTACAAACATGTATAAATTGGACTGATTTTATAAATAACCTGATTAACAACTCTTATCATGTATTTTGAAAATGTCCATGATGAAAAATCATACATCAATGGATTTCCATTATGGAGACTATGTTTCTCTCATATATAATTGTAAGGTCATTAGTGAAGGAAGAATACACAAAGTGGAAAGTCTAGACGATAAATCTTTGGAACACATAAATCTCACTTCCACATACCACAATTAAGAAACACCCTATTGAATGTGTGAGTTTTAATGTGACTAAAGATTCTAATCCAACTCTACCACTTCCATTTCTTACAGCTTTTATGGGTAATTTGGGGGATTTAGTTTATATTTTTGTTGTATGGAGCACAAGAATGATGCAACATGTCATAGACAAGTTTTCTATAGATAATAACATGGAACAAGACAAAAAAATTGAGTTTAATTTTGCATATACAACCATTGCAATAATAAAACCCTTACTTGTATTCATTTGTTTGATATGTTGGTGATCCTAACACATTTCAAATCCTAAGAAAAAAAATTCTTGAGAAAAGGATACATTTGTTGCACAAATGTATATATTTTGAAAATGATGAAAAAAAAGTTAGTTATGTTGAATTTGCACAACTAGTAGAGTGTTTTGGTTGCATTCCTATCCAAATGTTAGAAAATGAATTAGGAATTTACATAAGGGAAGTTATACAACATTATGAGACTTTTATTATAGAGGTAACTGAAACATCTATCAGTAGATGACCTTCCAATAAAATAGTGGACACAGAGCCTTATAGAGAAATCAATTCATGATACATGACACCAAAGGAAAAAGCAATTGGAAATGTTTGGGATGTAGTGGATAATGAATTCAATCCTTGCCTAGCATTCCTAGCACAAAGGCATATCAAAAATCAATTCATGCCTATAAATACTTGGGCTAAAAAATAAATTAGTGAAACATTTCATTCAACCAAGTGGAGTTTGATGAAAGCATAGATAATGAGATTTCATCAACGTATGTAGATAAATGTTGCACCAAAAAAAAATTTCAGTCAGGATTGTCATTTGAGATTCTAAAATTTACAAAGATGAAGTCACTTGATCCCACCACAACAAATAAGAGGACCTATGTTTGGATGCCCTTTCTACCAGTTTGTTTAAGAAAAATAAAAATAAAACTAGCATTGATTTTCAAGGTACAAAGATCTATTTGGAAGATTGGATTAAATTATATGGATTGAAGAGAAGTAACTTTTTTGACATTTAAAATTGTCATAGAAATGGGGAACAAAATGCATTACTTGTAGGGAGATTTCAACAAAAGCCACAATAGATGATAATGATAACTAAAGATTTGATTGACCAATTGGTGGATGATTTTGTAGATGTTTTTCCATGACTAACATGTTAGGTAGATATACATAACTCATGAGAAAATGTTTGACATATTCAAGCATGTTTCACTCAATAATTTATGAGGCACGAAAATAATGCACAACTAGAAGATATGCAATATGAGCCAATATTCCAGCCACAATTCAATAACATGTGGATAAGTAATTTTCATTATGCGACCATTTCCACATCCGATGATTTCACTAGGTGTAAAACATGCATCTTGTTGACTCAATATAAATGTTATGGGTCCCTCTCTAGAGATCAAGGAGAGCATATTGATCAAGAATTTGTGATGCACTCAAATCAAATACTTTCTATAATAAAAATGTATTACATACATAAACGAATGTTAGAGCAATACCCTAAAGAATGCCTCAATGCCATTCATGACAAGGTGGAAGACCAAAAAACATTTATGTCGAGGATAGTGACAAAAATCAAAGTAGTTATCAACAAAATATTATAGTTTTCAATGGTAGGGATTATAACACATGGTCATGGTGCAGGTGGATATGGGCATTTTTTTCTATACATTCTTGGAGGGTATAACTTTACTATCACCTCATTGAATAAGTGCTTCAGGGATATGGAAAAAATAATGCCAGATACTTATTGATATTTATTATATAAACTTGGGTCTTCAATATATTCATTGTATGATGCACTTTTGTCTAAAAAATACTACCTTGAATACAAAAATACAAAGAAGAAGCACAATCAATTGGTACCTTCAATAAACTTCCTTCTATGTTATACCTTCAACTAGACAACTATTGTAGGGACAATAAGAATAGGTACTTCCATCATAATTATATTTAAAAAAATTTGAACCTTATATGGAACTAATGTTACTAATACAAATTCACAAAATCATGTATTTTTGTATAGGTATGTGTTGCAATATTTATCTCCCCTTGTCTACAAAGGTGTTTTTCTTGATGTCAAGGTTCTATTTCTCTTTGTAGGACATACCCATGAGGACATTGACAACACATTTGGAAACATGTCTGAATGTATAAAGAGAAAATATGTATGGAGTGTGGTAGAGATGATGGAAACTTATAGGATGTGTGAAAATACAAGAAACTTCATGCCACTATTTATTGAAGAGGTAGTGGATTTCAAAGAGTATGTTAATAGTTACCAGTTGATAGGAAGAAATGACATAGTAGGCTTGACAAAATTTCAATACTTTATTCTATGAATGGAGTAAGATCAACCCATTATGTGTTGTAAAATTTTTATAAGAGATATAAATTGATCACCCTTGATTAAATTATACAGAACAAAAGAAAATGGTGAACCAAATGTTCCGAAAGGTAATCTGATAAAAATATATTTCAAAGACATGAAAAATAGAAAAATGTCTCAATATTCCATTGTTGCAAAAGACTCAGATAAAAGTAGAAAAAATAGTGAAAAAGTAATTAAATATAACTTGAACAACTATGTATAACAATTCAATGAATTTGGTTTGACCAAAAATAGTAAGTGGAAGGATCTAGTGTATTACTTCCAAAACATCCACAACATAATGAAAGAAGACATGTTCCCTATTGAAGTTGAATGCATTGGAGATTTTTTGCCTAGAACTTGTCATGACATACCCCTGCATAGAGATCTACATAAAATTGTTCATGATAGGGCCCTTGATTTTGGAGTGGAATCTACAGATACATATGTTGGTCCAAGATGTAAAAGAATAAAAAAAATAATTAACCCAACTCAATATGTGCAAATCTAAGATATGTTATTTTTTAGACTTGATGATTCTACAAGAGTGGACTATAAAGTATGGGTGACTATAACTAAAAGAAATATTGAGATACTACAAACAAATGAGTATATAGAATAAAGGGTCAATATAGCTTGGTTCATCCCAGTTCATGTAGGGGAAAAAGATGCAAAAGAAGAAAAACATTATTCAATTTGTTTGGAAAAGAATTTGAATCCAAACCCAACTGACACATATTTACCATCCATACTCATAGATAGTATCAAATACGCTTGAAAACGAAATAAAAATTAGAGAGGTCATACACTTGTTCTCACTGATTTTTTGAAAGGCATTATAATAAACTATTTGAATGCATCATCCCACTAGGCACTAAAAAAATAGTGATAAAAGGATTGTAAAATTTGAAATGGTGTTTCCTTAATTTTTGAATGAGAAACATGAATGTTTTTTTTCAAAATTCAAACCATTTTTTGAGATTGTATAATTTTTTATTGTTTTATTTATTTATATTTATTTCTAGTGGCACTTATTATTTTAGGTCTTGGAAAATACACTTAGGCATTTGAGTTTTATATTTTCTACTATGAGCATTTAGTATTTCAATAACTATGCATCAATTTAATAGAATTTGACTGTTAGAACGCCCACTTTACATTTTTGTGATTCAAAATGGTCTTCGGTTTTTATGTAGCCCAAATAGCTAGATCATATTTTGTAAATCATATAAACTCTTGGGTTTTTCAGTTTTTCATATTAAACTTCACATTTTGCATCCTTAAAAATGGTCTTCGACAAATGGTCTTCAAAAAATGGTCTTCATAATTTTCACATCTGAGAATTTACACTTCAAATTTTATGCTTTGTAGAATACACTTTGGTATTCCCATGTATGTGAAAAGGTATTTAGGGTTTATGATTTGGAATATCACACTTGTGTGTCAAGATTTTCTCTTTGGAAATTTTGTGTGTCGATAAAATTTGTTATTAAGCTTTATATTTTTTCAAATTACACTTCATATAAGTACCTAAGACTGTGTTATGTGGCACAATCTCAGTGACTTGACTGTGTGGAAGAATGACCAGTCTAAACAAAAGTTTTGAACAATATGAGCATTTGAGACTACAAGATGAATCACATTCTCATTAATTTGACTATGTGGTAGATTATATTAATAATATAATAATATAAAACCCATGATCAACACGTGGCATGTACACAAATATGAGATAAAATTTGATAGTCATGAGGATGTCAATTGAATTAGATTAAATATGTGAACACATGTGGCATCTTAATCATCCTAGGTGTTTTAAATCACATATCACCTGAGTGCTCAATTGATGTATGGATTATTTTTCCTCAAGAAATAAACCTCTAAGTATTATTATCTTTAAATGGATGGTCTGTGAACTAGTTTAAATAACTTCATTATTTGGACTTATTGCAAATATATAATATATATGTCATTTATTTGTAATAAGTCCAAGTAATTCTTGATGAAGTCCAATTGATATATGTTAGTTTTCAACTACTAATTATTTATGATCATTCTAAATGATTTGGACTTATCACAAATACATAAGATAGATGTGATTTATTTGTAATAAATCTAACTTTATCTCGATATAGTCCAATTTAATATTGATACAGTCCAAATTATTTTTGATAGTTTTTAAAATTTTAGATTGTTTATGAGTCCATATTATCTAAAATAGTCCTTCAAACTTATTCTCTACTATTTTGATTACATATTACCATAGCTTAGTTGAATAACTATCAAAGGAAAATAAGATGCAAATAAATTTGAATTGTTCTCTACGTGGAGTCTATTTCCAATTATATTAGAGAAACCAATAATGGCATATGCATCATACTTTATCTAAAGCATTGCATCTTACTCAACTATAAACTAGACCTAGATGTCAAACAAAATATATCAAGACATTTCATATCTCAAAAATGTTCACTCTTATTCTTATAGTGTAAGAAAAGTATATTACACAATATGTCCATCAATGAGTTGGGAAGAGTGGTCAGGCAAAGAGATACCATATATATATATATATAGAAAAAATAATATATCCTAAATATAGAGGCAAGAATATATCCTAAATATTCTATGAAAAGAGCATATAACACTAGAGCTACAGGACATCCCTTCCTAATGGAACGTTGTAGGAAAATACTAACAAAAATGAAGCCACTAATCGTGAGGTTAGATAAGGCATATAAAATAAAATTTTAGACTATTAAAATGAAGAATTGGCCAAAACCTAGAGTCTTTAACATGGATAGAATAAAATGCAACTCAATTTTTTCATAGGATTTTTCAAAGTCATGTTCGATTAGAATGGTTTTATGATGATAAACCTTGGCCCATTCCATGAATTCCTAGATGACAATAAGATTGTTTATAATGTATCTCCCTATAATGAAATCATTTTGCTCAAGTCAGACAATGGTAGGAAGAATAAAATGGAACCAATTGGCCAAATCCTTAGTGAGGATTTTGTATGAGACATTCAACAAGGTAATGGGCCAACAGCTGGTAAGATTCTATAGATTGCCTACTTTGGGAATGAACTTAATTTTATCTTGATTAATTAAATATCCTAAATAATGGTTGTACAAGGATTCATTGTACACTTAGATTAGGTTAGGCAAAAAAATCCCATGTGGATTTACAAATTCCTTATGGAAAATTATTCAGTCTTGAAGATTTATCATTAATTATATATTAGAGATCCTCTATGAGCTCCTTAAGGGTCAAGGGAGAGTCACAAATCCATTGGTAAACCTCTTTAAATTTTCAAGGAACCACATCAAGGCATTCCTACAATGCCAAAGATCTTTCTAAAATAGCTTTATTGGCTTGGAAAACTAACTTATAGTGATCCATGAAGGCTGAAGAGATGTCTGGAAATAAAGTGAGATTGTATTAATATGA
>JARHVA010001825.1:895000-1020000 GCA_037957365.1 Torreya grandis
GTCTTGGCATATTCATCTATGAGACAAAAATATGATTATTCATTTGTCATATCTCCAAGTTAGGATAATACTGAAGTAGCCCCAACTATGTCATGTCAAATTATTTCTTAAATTGATTCATTACTTATTCAACAAGATCATCTAAAATTCATATTATCACAATATCATCCATATATAAAACTATAAGGATAATCTTTGTGCTTACCTTATTGATATACAAATTAGTATCTAAGGGGCTACGAATGAATGTATACTATAATAGATGATCATCAATCTTAATTTACCATGCCCATGGTGCTTGATTAAGTCCATAAAGTGATTTAAATTAGATGACATACCTTATGTGAATGGTATTTGTCAATGAATCCATATGATTGGGTCATGTATACTTATTCTCTGATATCACCATTCAAGAATGCACTTTTCACATCCATCTATTAAATTTTTCATCTTTTTATGTTGTGAGTGAACACAAAACTCTGATGGTATTGATATTATTAGTGGGTGTGAATTTTTCCTCATAATCAATTACTTCTTGTTGAGCATATCACTTTAAAATAATTAATGATTTTTATTTGTTGATGGATTTTTTTTCCTTGCATTTTGTCTTGAAAATCCAATTGCAGCCAATGGATTTATTTACTATTGGTAGACCGACAAGTTCCCACATCCCATTTTTTATGAGAGCATCTTATTCAACATCCATGGCATTATTCCACTGAGGTTAACATAAAGCCTCTTAAACTATCTCTCATTTTTTGTTTTCAAATACTGAACTCCTCTGTGTGAGATTAAATTCATGTCTCAATTTTCTTCTAGTTTGAACTCTTGATGAAATATCTATATTAGATTTTAGATTTGAGTCCCTAATGGTACTTTCTACCCATTTTATATGTTGATGTTGTTATTGATTCAATGAATAATTATCTTCCAAATTTCTAAGATAAATGAATAATTCTCCTTACATCTCACCTTCTTTATGAGAGGATTGTTCATTCTCATCATATAAATATGGGAACATTCTATGAGAGGTGTTATGTTCTGACTCCTTCTGTGGTAATGTATCGAATGATGACTCATCATAAACCACATATCCACTTTCATATATCTTAATTATCTCAAGATCAATGAGATGATATAATTTTGAGGTAGTATTATACCCAAATAGAAGTCAATATAGTGTATTTGGTTTAATATTATTCCTATTTTTAGCAAGTACATGAATATAAGATGTACAACCAAACACTATAAGATAAGAGATTCAAGGGTTATGAAAATTTCATACCTATTATAACTTTTTGTCATGAAATATATTTGTAGGTGACCTATTGAGAATATATATAGTTGACTGAACTACTTTTACCCAAAATGACACATCCAAATTTGCATTAGAAAGCATGAAATGATCCATCTCCATGATTGAATAATTACATCACTCTACTATTCCATTCTGTTGTGGCATAAAATGATACATTAGGTATTATTTGATGACTTATCCCTATATAATCTATAAGAATGGAATAATAGAGTGAAAAAATCATTTAGTCATGGAGATTTATCATTACATGCATTCTAATGTGAATTTAGATGTGCCATTCTCGAAAGAAGCAGTTCAGATAGTTGTATATCTTCTCAATAGGGAACCTGCAAATATCTTACAAGACAAGATGTTAGAATAGGTATGGAGTGTTTATAAGCCTTCAATCTCTCATATTATAGTATTTGGTTATACATCTTATATGCATGTCCACTCTAAAACAAGGAATAATAATGAACCAAAGACACTTTAGTGCCTTCTATTGGGGGATAGTACTACCTCAAAAATATATCACCTCATAAATCCTAAGAAAAATAAGATATATAATAGTTGTTTAGGTATGTTACTATTGGTGTGTTGAGACACTGATGTTTTTATTGAGGTCAAAGGTAATTAAGTGTCATTGATGTCCCATATGTGCTCTTGTGAAGTTTCATAGTAAGTGATCATGATGGCTTAAGCATGATCTAGTAGGTTCTTAAGTTTTGAATAAGGTCTTGGTAAAATGTTGAGATGTGATAAGATTATGATAAGTGATTTATAAGTATTTATATGAGATATAATCTAAAAGAGAGTTTTTATTATTTTGAATTTCCTATTTATAAGATCATTGATTGACCAAGTTCATAAGAAACAAGTCTATATAGACAAGGTGTGCACAAAGCCTAATCTGGTCTTGGTGAAGGCATGTATAGTAAATCTTGGTGAAGTGAGTGTATTAAATATTGTGACAATATGTGTAGAAGGATTTGAGTAGTTAATAAATGTGGTTCAGCATGAAAATTAATATTAGAGTGTATCTACAGTAGCAGGAAGGTCTCAAAGTAGTCTTATCATGAACCTAGTCTTAAGACCCTAGGTGGAAGAATGAGGTGTCATGATAAGTTTTGGATACTTTTGAGCTCATGTGAGAATGTATTGATTTTTTTAATTATTTATTAAGTTTGTTTACCAAGTATAAGGTCTTGATTTGAAGGATAAATCATGAAAAGTGGGTCTTAAGGTCTCTCAAGTTCAAGATTGAAGAGTTGTAGACCTGAGAAGGAAATTTTGATACTTTTTGGAAAATGTGACTATTTCATGGGAATTAGAGATCTTAGTGAGAGATGGAAAATTTTTATAACAAAATTTTCAAAGCATTAGGATTTGTTTTCATGGGTAGAGTTTTATGAATAAATGTTAAGAATGGAAGCCGATATAAAACCCTACTAAAATCCTCATAGTGACCCAATGGTGAACATTTTGTTTTTTAGTGCCTATAATGGTTTGGTAAGGATAGTTTAATTATTTTTATCATGAATAATACTCTTATAGGTACCTCCAAGTGGAATTTAATGTTTAGGAGAGTGAGTGGAAGCTAAAATAAATCACTTATTACTCATAAATTTTATATATCAGGTAGGGTTAACTAAGTCAAAGTTTCCCAATGGATGGAGGTTAAATATTTTCACTTTTAATTAATTATCATGGTGTTTTTTAATCAATTTTTATAAATTAAACTTGCTAAACTGGTCATGAAATATGACCTATTGTTAAAATGCCTAATAGTGAAGACAATGAGAAAAACCAGGCAGGAAAGAGAATGAGTTTAGGGATTTATTGAAGTGGATCAAGAAAGGATCCAATTATTAAGGTTGTTTTTCAATAATTTTAAAAAATATATATATTTTTTACATGTATTTTAAGTCATTGTAAAATTAGCAAATGTTGTTCACAAGATGACATGTCTAGTGAAGAGGTGACAGTGAAGGTGTAAGGTTCATAGATTATTCTATATAATTCATATTTTCCATTTCACCTATATATATTTGTGTTTGGTGATGTTTTAAATATGTATAAGGATATTAATAATTTATTGGTACTTATTTTTTGTGTATACATGTGTTTTAATGTAATATCATCATGATTGGTTCACAAGGTAGAATGATAACTCTAAGCAAGTAAGTGAGATTGATGAGTTGGAAGATTTATACACTTAGTTGATGCATATAATGAATAAAATGTTGTTTTTTATGACATAAAATACATATCCATTATTTACATAAGGTTTATAATAACTTTACGTAGTTTATATATGGAAGCCAAAATGTCTTATTTGACTATGTAAGAACTGTGAAAGAGAGGGTTAACAAATTAGTCTACAAGACAAATTATTGACACTATAAAAAAATGATATATCTATTGTAATATGTTATGAATTTTACATATTAACTATTAATTTTAATTATAATTCATGTAATTGTATTTATAGGATCTAAAGATAACATTCTTCATGACTGCATTCTTGGAGCTACATGCAATTTTCTGTGTGAGTGAGAATGATGTTCCAAATTGCTATGTCATTTTGACCAATTTGTAAGTGTACCAAGATTTCATGAAGTATTATAGTCTCCATTATATATAATAAATTAATTTATATTATTTTAAATTTTATTTATATTTTTTAAATACCAAAGGTTCTTGACTATGTTTTGAAGCTTTTTGGCAGATCAGAGTGAGACTTTTGTAGAGGTTTTTTTGAGTCTATGGATCATGAGTGATGGAGTATAATGAGTTTTATTATTAACCTAAGGTAATTAATTTTATATAAATTTTTTTATTATGTATTGAAAGTTTTTATACATGTTGTTCTAGTTTTATCTTTGTAGATAATATTTTTGGGGTGATTAGGCCTAATATGTCTTTAAGGCCTAATGGAGCTTTCATGAGGTAAGTGAATGATTTGTGATTCATTGATAATTTGGTAGGTTATTATAGGATTAAAATTAAGTTTTTTAAAACTTTTAGGACTTTTTTGATGGATATTTATGCCACAATGGTTCAATTTTTTCCATGGAGAAGATAGACCTAATGCATTAGGTCTCTAAGCAGGCCTAAAAGAGGAAAGAGGTCTAAATGAGTTTGGTAAACCTAAAAGTGATATTATTATGATTAATTAATGTTTTTAAAATGTCATAAGACATTTTTTTGGTCTGAAACTAATGGATTAATGTCTTGGTTGACCAAGAGTGTGAGTGATCTAATGATTGGTATAAGTACAAGGCATAATAAGCCTTTTTGAGTAAGAGAAAAGGAATGAGAGTGAAAGAGAATAAAATATAACCTTGAGAAGGAGAAGGTGATATTTAGGATGATAATAATAGGGGATATAAACTATGATGAACATATAATAGATCTTTTTCATGTGGATGACAAGGTCAGTTGATCTAATAAGCCTAATAAGAGGCATGTTTGAGCGAAGAAGCCTAGAGGCTATTTTGAGAGGGGTAGAAGATTGAGAAGAGATAAATGAGTTTATTGAATATTTATATGCATCATAGATGTGTTAATAGTGTGTGAAATTGAGTGTAATATATATAGATAATATATAGAGATGAAAAATACGTCACCATCTCTTACTTGAGCAACAAGGTGTCTTGAGGTGATCAAGTTAATCTTGGTTGAGTTGGTGCTTTGTTAAGGAGTGAGAGATTCCTTAAAAGATTGTAGAAGTGTTCTTGAAGTGGATGAGTTTTTGTTTACTCACTTATGTGGTGGGTTCCTCCTTTTAAATTGGATCTTGCTAAAGGCCTAATTAAGCCGATGCTTGAATAATGAGGGGTTGGAACTCCTTGTGGGGTTGGTGCCTCACTAAATCTTGATTCATTGATTATAAGACTATAGTCCAAGTGGAATTTCAATGGATTTTATTTACCATTATGGTTTCCCACATATCTCTTTTGTTCATGTGTTGATATCTTTCTTCATGCTTTATGTGATTACTTTTCTATGGTTTACTTGATCACTATATTGGTTTGAAAGGTTATTCATGTTAAGTGGAAAGAAAGGATTATTTTAGGACATTTATTCAACCCCAACTCTCACTAGTTGTGCTTACTATATGTAATAAAAAATGCATCATGTCTATAAATCAATCTTAACTCAGAAAAGATAGAACATACTTACACTTTCGATTGGTTATACATTAGATAATGGGGAACATGACCAATATGGGGATCTATTAGACCCAATAAGGGGATATATTATCACAATAAACAATACTATGGAGGGTTACAAAGCCTTGAGTCAATTATAATCATTCAACACCATAACTAATCCCTATGTTTTATATTCACTAAACTAATAACAAGTAAAGTAAATAAATCTAATTTTGTGCTCACCAAAGCTTATAGCATAAAGTGGGGGTAAGCAATAATAAAAATAAACATGCATAAGTGACATATACCCATGTCAATGCATACAAAATCCTAATGCATGGAAGATAAGTACAAATGCATATCCATCTACTCTTACAAAAGAGGAAGAAAGTTAGGAATACTTAATTTTGAGGATTAACCCATCAAGCCTCAATATCTCCCTTAGCCAAGGTGTTTTACAAGAGATTTTTATGGTATATAAGGATGACAAGGATAAATTAGATCTAGGTTACACAAATTATCAATGCATCCAAAGGTCTTCTCCACAAGATAATATTTTTATCTCCAAAGAAAATATGAAACCCTAAGCTTACTTGTCAAGTAGAATGGTGGATAAGTAGATGCTCAATAGCTCTTACTTCTTCTTCTATTCTCTAAATAATGGTAAAATGAACTTGTATATATAGGTGGATTTAACACTAAGACCTTCCCAAAGTTTTGGTTGATAGGGTTGACCTAGTTGACCTAGTACAAATATGGACAAAAATTCACTATGTCATGTGATAGGTTGGCCAAGAGCTGACCTAGACCCTAAATGAATTTTGCTCAAAATAGTATAGGGTTGACCTGGTCGACCTAGTATAATGATAAATTAAAAGGGA
This sequence comes from Torreya grandis, assembly GCA_037957365.1. NCBI lineage: Eukaryota > Viridiplantae > Streptophyta > Pinopsida > Cupressales > Taxaceae > Torreya > Torreya grandis. The sequence continues at coordinate 901,336 of JARHVA010001825.1, forward strand.
CATAAGGTTAAGAAAAGGGTGAAAAAAGGTGGGAAATGATTGAGTGTGCAATAGAGAAGAACAAGCTTAGAGGAATGGTTTCCAAGAGACAAGTGTTTATATAATAAGTGGCAAATGGGACAACAATATTATGAAGCACCAATGGTATTCCCACCCCATTCTCAGTGTACCCCTTAAGGTGTGCACTCAAAAATATTGAGACTCGATGGGTTCCTAAAAGATAGAGAGTATTAGTAATTTATATAAGTTTGAAAATATTATGTATATACATATGACCCACTTCAAACTCATCATATGTCATGTGAGTATAATACAAGATGGTGCTTTCATAATAGAACATGATGACACATAATATTGATGCTAAGTGAGATATAGTAAGGAGAAAATAAGATAAATGAAAATATAGAATTTAAAAACACATACCTATACTTACCTTAGTTTTGTAGATAAAGAAGTGGACTGCAAGAGAAATAAAGGTGTCCAAATGTAAATAACATTAGGTGAACTTGTAGAGATTAGTGCAAAAAATAGCCAAAAATCAAAATTTTTAGAATATAGGCATATAATAGTGGAAAATATTCTCTACAATGTCATCATTCTAGAACATTTTAAGATTGAAAAAATGGGTTAGTAAAAACAAAGATATGAGCAAGATAAGGAATCTAACGGTAAATTTATGAAAGGTAAAGAATTGTGAAAAGTCTGTTTAAATAGGGTGAAACCAAAGTCATCTACTTACTATTTGACTTGTTTTGAGAGAGAAATACTGCTCTAAGAGAACAAATTAAAGGTAATAGAGCAAATATGGTGAGGAGATGATATCTAAGATGAGAGGGATGCCCAGTGCCTGTAGTGGGTGCATTATAGGTAGGCAACTCAGTATTTCAAATTTGTTTTTGAAAATTTTATTGAATTTAAATGTTTTATATAAATTTGCAAATTAGACTAATTCTAAGAACATAAATGAGCACAAGACATTTGCTAAGGTTATTAGAGGCCAAAAGAGGAAATGGGTTGAAAGAAATCAGAGTAATAACTACCAAAGCCATTATTTAAACAGGGAAAGGGGTTGGTAGTTAGAACCAACTAGGTCGACCTAGTCGACCTAATAGGCTAAAAATTTGAAATCTACACTGCCAACTTAGTAGTTGTGTGACAACTTAGTTTGTTTTACATGATATAAAATTAGTACCTCACTATTGACTGAGTAGAGTAATTCACTCTACCAACATAGTACTAAGGGAGGAAAAAGTAAAGGGTCAACTTTGTTTGTTAAGTCAACCTGGTAAAAAATGAGGACAATTTGGTCAACCTAGTGTTTGACTAAGTGGCTAGAATAGTATAGAAAGTATGAAAGAGGCCAAAAGAGTGATAAAAAGGAATATAATGCTTGACTAAGTACTAAAATGGCTGATTAGGCTAAAAATAGGTAAAATTGGTCAAAGTTAGATAGATTAAGGTAAATTAAGATTATTTCTTGTAAAAATTTGACAGTAATGTATTTTGATTATAACTCGCATGGAGGTCTAATATATATTTTTTTATTTTTTGGTTATAAGGTCATCCAATATTTTTGATATTGGTGGATGTAAAATGGCTCCTAGACTTTTTGGAATGATTAATAGTTGAGGATTGATCTAGGTTGGTTATGATAGGTCTTGGAGGGATAATGGATATGTGTTGAGTTCCATTGAGTGTTGATCTGATAGTCATATTCTTGGGAGCTTGGGAATGATTGAATAACACTTTCAATGGGAGTTAGATGGGGATAATACTGAGATGGGTATCACCCTAGAGGATGTCCATGTAATTTTTGGAATTTTGATAGGAGGTACACTAGTGCTCATGAGAGTACTAGATAAATAGGAGGAGAGGGTAGCCTTATCCATGTGGGGGATGGGATCAGATATGATATATATTGAGCTAATATGTAGCCTATTTATTATTTATATAACTTATATTCTAGATATCTAGAAGGAAATTATATGACTTGTGATAGCATGGGTGTTATGTCACAAGTCAGATGGAAAGGTAGTGTTGTATGCAATAGCCTTATGCCAATCCATTTTATAACAAGGGGAGCTCTATAATTTAGGTTATGCCATCTTGGTATAGCTTATGCATGATATGTATGTGGTTTTTTTTATAGGTTAAAAGACCATGGGTATGATTATTTTATTGAGTTCTTAGATATACGAGAGGTTTATGATGTATCAACTAGTTGGGTTTCCCCATGTGGTTGATGATTGGTTGCCTCAACTATAGAGGTGGAGATAGGATCAAGGATCACTGGTCATGCCCCACATGCCACCACTATAGATGATGATGTGAGTAGATATCATGTGGTAGATGTATGGGCACATTACTATAGTATAGTCAAGTAGGAGGATAATGGCACCAACATTGACATAGGCAAAAATTACAGGTCACTATACCTAGTGGATAGAGCCAAATCTATTAGCATGCAACCAAGATAGATGAGACTCCCTCATTTAGTGGATATGATAACTATTCCCAAATTTTTATCCATACATGTGAGAGATTTGATGGTGAGAGGAGGATCAGGACCATTATTTTCTAGGCCAGAGATCAGACCATGATGTGAGAAACCATGGATAGGTCAAGTATGATAGTTGATAGATATAAAGGATATAGATGTGGATGTAGGAGTGATAAAGGTACCATATCCAACAACATAGTAGGAGGAGTGGAGACCACCTTGATCATACCATTGATGGAGACACTAGCAATGAGATAGAGCAAAGAGTGTGGTCATCCTAGATGGTCCATTAGGTGGCCTAAGAAAGAGTTAGGTTATAGAGGTACCATTTAGGCATAGCTTAAGATGGGCATGGATGGTGACCTAAAGATTTGTATTTTGGTGGTGTTTCATAGATGAGGAACTCAAAATATGGGTAGATGGACAGACTATGCTTGGAGGTTGTATAGATGAGGATGGTGGTAGCTGAGATTGAGAGAGGTAATATATATATTTTTTAATTTTCTTAAGTTTTGTTGAGATAGATAATAGATAGAATTTTGAGATATATCTATGATCTAATATATATTTGGTTTAAATTTTGAAAATATAATAGAGGAGGGGACCAAATGGGGATACCTAGTGATGGGAGTACTCCATGAGATCTTTGATGAGGCACTGACATCATACGATCCTACTACACTAGATTATTCTATGATACTATCTACCCCAGCACAAGTGAGTTAGTTTAAACTAGTAAGAGAATTTGTGAGGTGGGTATGGGTTCATATGGATGAGTGATATCCACCTGTAAGGATGGGAGTAGGATAGGCTTAAGCATGATAAGGTTTAACTTAAGAGAGAGTCACAAATATGGCTACCATGAGTATCTATCATAGGTACAAGACCAAGTGGCCAACCTATAGGGATAGGTGACTAGTTTGAGATCTTGAATAATCTCTTTACATCATACTATTTAGAGAGGATTGTCTAAGGCATCTATGGGTAGTATGCCTAGGCCATGAGATAGACATGATATAGCCTAACCTTAGAGAAAGAGTTATTTATTTTTATATTTTGTATCCAAAACTGATGATATATATAGATATCTCATTTTGGTAGTTGGATTTTTATCTTATGTGTTTATACTATGGTTGTGGTTATGTATGTATAGATATATTTCTTTCTAGCAAATGTGTTTAGAATTTTTTGTATATGTTATAGGATATCTATGAGTTATGGTTTCTTTTCTAGCATTACATAGGACACATGCATGGTTAAAAAGAAATAGGTGAAAATACTTGGCCAAGTATAATCAATCAAAAATAAATGTAGTACATAGTATTTCATGTTGGGAAATGTGTAATAAAAAGAAAATAACTAAATATAAGAAACCAAAGGGTGGTAAACAAGAGGGTAAATTTTTTGTTTTTAAACCATGAGAAAGATTGGCACCAAATTAAAACAAGTAAAATCACACTAAATCATGTTGGGAAGTATGAGAATAATGTAATAAAGTAGAAAACACATTAAAAAAAAAATCATATAAAAATAAATTAGTTAATTCAATCAATCATACTAAATCACATTGTGAAGTATAAAAGAAAAACAAAATTGGTCTTAAATTAATCACACTAATTCAATATAAGAAGTATGAAAAAATCAATAAATGGTAGTATTATTACATGCAATTGAAAAATCTGAAGATAAAAGTGAAAGAGTAATGAATTAATCATAAAATATACTAAATCAATATGGGAAGCATGTCAATTATATCAATCAAATCTTATCTCATATGTGACATATGTAATTTTGTTGTGACTTAGATATTTTGAAAATTTTATGATGAAGGCTAGGTCTTATTTGTGGTCTTACACTAAAACATATAAAAGGAGCACCAATGAGGTGGAATAATGGGAAAATTTGGTAAAAAGAGATGTGAAATGGTGATAATTTGTGAGTAAGGCCAGATCATATCCATGGTCTTTCAATGTAACTCACAAATGGAATACCTAGGGGATTGATCAATGAACAAATCAAAATTTATCAAGAGGAAACACGAGGATTTGTAAAGAGTCAAAAAGGGAATGTAAAAATCATAACTTAGGTGTCTTATGAGAATACCTTAGGAGACATGAGATATAATAAGGATATGAGAAGACACTATGTAACTAGTGAGCATCAATGTACAAAGGAAACCTGTTCACTATAGACACAAAGCTTTGTAGGCAAATAAGCATGACACTATGATCAAATCATGAAGGTAGATTGGTACAAGAAAATTAAAATTGACCTACCTTCACATGACATGTTTCACATTCCTCAGGACCCCTTATAGAGTCATTGGTCTATTGTGAAGATTGTGTACTTATGTGAGAAAGTAGGTAGCACAAAAAGTTTTTATTCTCTTTTTATAATACACTAGCCTATCACACCCTAATTGAACTCAACTCTATCATGAGTCCAAATATGAAGTTTTATCTTTCAATAGAAGGAGAGGTGCTTTGAACCACATATTTTAGTGTGATTTTACTTTTAATAAAATTTGTATGTTTCCTTTTGTATATTGTAGACTTTTATTTCAAATGATTTGGATTTTTAATATTTTTATGGCTTCTTTAGGATTCCTCTTCCATACAAACTTGGAATGAACAATCATGAGAGATAGAGTGATATGTTAAAATGAGCTTTAGGATTAGGCTAAAGGAAGCTAAGTAACTAAACACAAGACTGACTAGGACACTTAAGATTAATAATGAACCAACATGTTATCTCAAGTGTCAACCATGTATATGCTTAGTTTGTGAAAAGGAAAAAGGGGAAGAAAAGGAGAGTATAATGAGATGAAGTTTTTTCTAACTGATCACTTGGTAATTAAGGAATGATTAAGTGGATAAAGATTTTCATAACCAAATTATTTGTGTATAGAGATAAAAAAGCAAAAATAACATGAAAATAAAACAAGGGATTTTTTTTAAAAAGAGAAAATAAGAAAAAGAAGGTAATGATAAATAAGAAAACCATAAGCAAACATAAATGACATTATAGGTAGTATAAAGTTTTAAATTGAAGTCACCATGTAAGATAAAGAATAATTTAACATAATGTCAAATGATATAACAAAAATATAAAGATAAAATTGGAGCACACATCCAATCTAAATGAAAATGTAAGAGCACCATGCATGTTCTCATAAGTATTGATAGATTTTCCCACACAAATTATCTATAACATATGATAAGTCTCTATGAAGTTGATGTGAATTAAAACTAATGTCTCATCTATCTTAAGCAAAAACTAGGAAAATACTTCACATCTTTTCTCCTCAATGGAAAAGATAGGAATGTTTGATGGATCATGTTGAGGATGTCTATCATGAAAGGGATGCTAAGGAGAATGCATAGGAATGGAAGCTATAGTAAATGAAGAGATCATTGGTGTGGAAGGATCCATAGTTATGGGAATCATAAGTGTAGAAGGATCCATAGGTTAGGGAAGGTCCATGAGTGAAGGATTAACATGTGGAGGAATAAGAGGTGAATAAGGGACCATAGGAAGAGATGGAACCACAAGAGGTAGAACCATGGGGGAATAAGGGGGAACATTCTTGTGAGAATGACCTATGGGAGGAATGGTAAAAGGTTTAGGAATGGTTAAAAGGTGACCTTTAAGATGTTTATGAAGGATGTGACAATGATTGATATGATGGGTGCCACATTAGTGCTAGATAAAATATACCTCTCCATACTTAGGAATATATTTAGGTAGTACCTTGGAGGGAGGTGTTGATGTTTATAAATGTAAAATATGTTATTTTAGTGTTTAAATAACACTTCTCATTTTAGAATTTAGAAATTTGGAGCATGAGTTGTAGATTTTGACAATATGGTTGCCTATGTTGAAATAGCAGTAAAGCAAGATAACTATTCCATAATAGTTATGTAATTTTACTAGTTGGAAACAACCTTGGTCCATTCTCTTGTGAATATTTATTGATACTTAGTTAATTATTCTCCTTCCCTATGCTACAAATTAATCTAAATGGATATTTATAATGTGGCTAAAACTAAAGTGTTAATGGTGTAAAAAAAGAGTAAATAGAAGGGTATGGAAGAAAATAAATAAGTGATTGTAAATATTGTTCCTAAAAATTATGAGAAAGTATTAATGGTAATTGAATATGCATTTAAAAAATATGTAGTGCAACATATCCTAAACTCAAATCTCACCATATATCAAGTAAACTTTAGAGGAAGACTTTTAATAATCACAAGTAAGAACTAGGTCTACTTTAGGGATTTACTACCATAATCAAATAGCTATTGCACATATAAATATAGAGAAAAAAGAAATGAAGTAGGACCTAAGATATTTCAACTAATTTAACAAAAACACAAATCAAAAACCCTATGATTAAAGAATGCTATTCAAAATTTAAAGATACTATTCAAAATCAAGATTTCTACTAAAAATTTAGAGAAAATCTATAGTTAGAAATTAACACATCAAAGTGGACAATCCTTGCATAATTCCTTGATTATATTAAATGATTTGAGTATACAAATGTTCTCAAAAATCTCTCTCTTTTACAATGGTGATACATGCATTTATAGGAAGAATAGGTAGTATAATGATCAACTACAAAATAAAAGTGTACAAAAGTAAGGACAATTTTCCTTATAAGTTATATAATCCATGTGCTTTCCCAAATCATACTGACCTGGAGGAAAAAGTACTAACAAATTAGCATATTCCATTATAATGGAATATTCCATACCAAAATGTTACAAAACTCAATAAAACAACATATTACTTAAGTAACTAGTGGGGTACCCATTTTTTATAGGAGGATGCTCATGGCTCTTTCATGTTATTCATCAACTAACTCAAGATCCACAATAGGATTCATGTTGCACTCCTCCTGGTCTACTAGCTCATCAAATTCCTTGTCATTTCTATCCAAGGCCTCCTTGATGCTTCTAGCTTCGTTGATCCTTTCACCTGCATTGAAGATCATATCAAATATCTTTTTATCATCCTATCTAGATGGGCCTTTGCTTTTACCTTGGAATTATTGAGTCACTAATGTGGCTTTATGCTTGAACTCTTGATGACTAAGGAGTCCACGGGTAGTAGGTTATGTAGGATTGACAAGCATGGTCCCAAGAAGTTGCTCAGTTCTACTAATGATCTATTTATCATATTTTATAATCCTCATCACCTTGGTATGCTAGGTACTCAAGCTTTGAACTTTATCAATAACAATCCCCAAGATTGTGCCTAGTTGTCCCATACTTATGGTTTTAATGTTTTGGATTTACTTCTTTGCTTGAATGTTAAGGATCTAAGAAATATTATCATCTGAGGCATGCCATTAGGTGGCCAAGTCTTTGGCTAATGTATCTTTGTCTTCTAGTGCACTTTGCCTCATCTTCATTGAATTTAATGCCTCAAACATGTCATAGAATAACTCATCAAGAATCTTAATCATGGCATCTATATAGATAGCATTACCAAAGTTTGTAGGTTCTCCTTCTCCTTTTCTTGATTTTAGATTATTTATTTCATGCCTTGGACTCTAGCTTTAGCTTATTATGAGTGGGATTCAATTAGACTTTCCACATCTTCTTCATGAATAATAGCTTCACCAAGGTACTTCCCACCTATAGGGGTTAGTATTTCAAATGTTTCCACCTTCATAAAGGTGAATTATTATATCCCAACCATGGCCATCTTAGTTGTTATCCTTTATAAACCTATTGTCTCAATATTGGAATGAACTATGGTAATTGGTTCTTTAAACTAGGTAGGTTCTGAGAACTCTACTCCTAAGCTAGTAGATGCTCTCAGAGCATCCATCTTCTTACTTCTTGAGCCTTAGGAGATCATGATTATTCTTTCTTCCTATTCATGAATTATATATTCTATCTAGGGCTTCAGATCATCATGTATATCCACACCAACCTTTGTTAAGGCCCATGAGTGGTAGAGAGATAGGATCTTTCATAATTTCCCATAGATGAACTAGTCAGGAATGATTGGTCCATGGATTGGAAATTCATCATTGAAGAGATTGATTTCAATAGTGGGATGAGTAAAGATTAATCTAGGTTAATTCCTTGGTTCTATTGGGACCAAGGCCAATTTTGTCTTCCACTTTTAATGGGAGGCCACTAGGATAAGTTCTTTCCCTGTATCTTCCTTGGGCTCCACTGAAGGGTCCTTTTTCTCTCTTGAGCCATCAGACTTTGTAAATTCCTTGAGAGCACCCTCAAGTGTCTCTTCTACCTCCAAGGCTATCATGTCAATGTACTAAATTGGAGAGGGTGGTGTCTAGTACCTAGTTGAAGGTAAGGGTATTTCTCTAGGTCTTTCTTCTAATATTGTTTATCCAACCTTCTCCTTTCCTTTACTTTGATCATCCTAAGTTGCCTCAACCTATTGTTGGGACTATTATGGTTGTTTTTCCTAAGGTTTCTCTTGAGATATTCTAGATGGCCTAGGTAGTAAATAATACTATAAGGGGTGCATTTACCATGTTTTCCCATATGGCTTGTTGTCTTTGATCAATCTACACTCTATCTTAATATTATGACCCTAGACTCTAGCCAATACTTCTCCATAGTTCTTGGCTTTGATGTACATGGTGACATGGACACCTTGTTGGTGCACATACTCAAGCTTGAGATTCTTGTCCTTTATATGATCCCCCACCTTATTCCTTGAATTACACATCTTGAGTTCATCTAGATGAAATCCAAATGAATTCTTATGTGTGACCATAATCTCCACCTATTTCCATTCTTTAATTAGGGTTTTCCCAATGTCTAAGGGGAAGGGGTGAAGTAGGCCTATCCTCTTTTCCTTTCAAGCCTTATTAATACCAATGATGATTTGGGAGATAATCTCTTACTCAAAAATCTTATTCAAGACATACACTGGTAATCTATAGGGTTGGGACATGATTCCTTCTATCTTGATGATTTTACAATCAAACTAATACCATACATCTCCTATTATTTAATCCTATCTTTTAATGAGAGGGTGGAGCCTAGGCATTGAAACATTTGTAATGGCTTCAACTATATATAGGAAAACATAATCATAGATAAACTACATGCGATTTTGGTAGTTGAAGATGTGCATCTTGGAGCAATGGTGTGAGATAGTTGTCCTACCCTCTAAGGACCAATTCTTAATTCCAAGGAAGGTGATCAAAGTGAGAAGGGAATTAAGGAGGTAAGACATCATGTAAAATTGTTTTGAGTTCTTTTTCTTGATGGCAATGAATTTCTTGGCTAGAAAGATGTTGATCAAATATCTACTTAGAGGGGTAAATTTTTCTTCTACTTGGAAGTGTACATATGAGACGCAAACCTTATCTACATAAGTGGTCGAAGGGGAACCAAAATATCTATTCAAAAAGGTCATAATCACCCTCATTCCCTATCTAAACTAAATGATAGTGATTTTACCATTAAGGATTCTAGATATGTGAGGCCCTTGATAGAGCTAGGGTCTTCAGATAGAGTCTAGGTCATTGTTATTGGTCTATTCTCTCATTTTAGGAAGGTCTACATGGAAAAGAGGGAGCTTGTAGTATTTTTCAAAAGCAATAGGGTGAATGTAAGCCACCTTTTATGAGTTCCCCTCCCTAATAATCCATTTAGCATAAATTCTACAATCAACAAAAATGGGGGAGGACATCAATGCAGTGCATTACCTCTAGTTTTGTTGTGGCATGGTGGAGGCCAACCATCTAGATTGCAACTAGGTCATTATATCATCTATTGGTGGTGGCATTTCTCCATTATTCTACTGATATGGGATACAATTCCTCTATCATAAATAAAAGTTTAGACCAATTCCTAATACCATGGATGTTTAATGTTGTGAGGTCTAATTTTTGTATATCCTTAAACACCTAGCCCTCACTATTAGTCATTAAATAAAGCTTGGTCTCTTCCTTCAATTATTATCTACTAGCTACCATGGTCTCTTTTTCTTGCTAATTATTTATGCTAGATGGAAAATTATCTCTATGAGAGCCCCCTCGCACTTGAAAAACACAATGGAGATGTTCTTTGATTGAATTTTAGCAAATTGAGTTTGTTGGGTCACTTTATACAGAGTCTAAGGTTTGGATTTTTAATGGTATAAGATATCCAATCTTTAGATTATACATCTTTTTGATTTGATTTGGACATTTACCTTTATACCTTCATGTTTTTAAACCCATGAAATCTTTAGTTTTGTCCTTTTATACTTGTGTGGAGCTTATGTGGCACTGGTATGGATATTTCATATCATTTTACATGTCATTTGAACACTAGCCATTGGTATTTAAAAATACCTCCTTCTTTTCATTCTATTTTATTAAAATAGTAGATTAGTATGAAATATTGATTATAATCTGAGTTTTTATCTTTGATTGGTCTGCTAGTCTCAAGCGCTAAAGTTGTGACACTTGGCATGGTCACATATATTCTTAATGCTTCAAATATTTTAGTCAATTGGTCATCGAATGGGTATCAACCATGTGGAAAGCTTATGGGATTTTGAAAATTCATTGGTTTGTCTTCGCATCACTAGATCAAATCCATTGATAAGGTGCTAACCATTAATCTTTAGTTCCAAATGCAAGGGTGCTACTTGTCATTCCCATGGGACTTCCCAGGGTCCTATCAGTTCCACCCTATATGTTATTTTGACATGTGTCAGGTTCATGTGATCTCGTGGTCTTGTTAAAAATTCCTTGGGTACCTTCTCACCATTGGATCAAATCTAGTGATAAGGCATGAACCATAAGATCTACAAAATGCTCGATCATTAAGTTAGCTCATTGTTAAAGTTAAGGTTTAGGCTTATGTTCCTTAATCTAAGGTTTGTTTCACATTTACCAAGTACTAGAAAAACCTTAGGCTAGGGAATTAAACCTAAGTGGTGAAAAAAATGGGGAAACGTGTGGATATTTTAGGTTAAGGTTTGCATTGTGTTTAACAACACCAAAAAAATGTTAGGCCAAAATATCTATGTTACATGCCATAAACCATGGTCAAAGTAGCTTCATCATAGGATAATGATCTATGAGTGCTTATAAGGTGAGTTCATTATTTGAGGTCCATTATGAAAAATGTAACATGAGTCTCAAGGCATAGACTCATGCTTGGTATATGTCATTAATTTACAGGTCGAAGCCTTCCATTGCAAACATATTTTAAGCATTTTCCTTAGCTTGTAGGGTTATTTCCAAATTAAAATAATATTTTTGGATGTCATATGAATAACTATGTAAGATATTTCACTTTTTAAAATTTGACAGTCTCATGGCCATCAAATATACTCTTACAAGGGTTTGTTGATGATCATATGAACTTCGAGTTAAAACTAGTAAAATTTTCATCTTAATGGACTTAAAGTTGATGATTGTGCAAGCATGAAGTTTGCCCTTTTCAATGTTTGGGTGATTGTCACGTGAACATCAATTTTAAGTTTCATTAAAAACTTTAGTTCTAAATGCAAGGGTGTCAATTGGTATTCCCATGGAACTTCCCAAGGTCTTGGTGTTACTTCATTCTGTTAGATCAAGTCATATGATAAAGTGACAGCCATTGATCATGATCTAAGCCCTTGATTTTGATTGGTTGTAGTGTTAATTGGGTCCTCCTTCCTTTTAATCCTCATATTTAAAGGCACTATGTGTCTATATTTTAGGATCCCTATGGCCTTTTAACTTTTCAACTACACTTTGCTTCATCAAATCAAGTCTTGTGATAAAACACAGATCATCAGATTATGAAAGATGCATGTTGTTTAAGCCAAAGTTTGGGTTATCCTCATGTTATTGGATCAAACCCAGTAATGAAGTGATAGTTTTTTGATCTTTAAAAATATTAGGAAGTTAACATTATGATTTTGGGACATAAAAAACTTAGGCTTAAAAATCCAAGACTAAAGTCATGATTGTATTAATAAATACATCGTGGCCTTAGTATTAAAGTCTTAGGCTTAAGTCAAGGAATATTAAAAGGGACCTTGAAAATGAAAATTAGTTAGGATATTAGAAACTCTTTAGGGATATAAAGTAATTATTAAAGGGATCAAGTTTACTGGTTGACTTGTGTTGAAAATCATGACTAAACCAAGAACATGTGTTTCATACTTTAAGTCCCTAAATTAATTTTTAAAATGTTTTCCTGCCAATTTTGGTTCCTGTCTCTATTTAGATTTGAATTGAGGGGTTGTTAGAATTTTGGAACATATAATCCTTGGGATTACATGCCATGAAACCTACAAATAAGAGCTTAATGAACATTATTATCATAGTTAGTCCATATTGAAACTTAATTAAACCATACAAGCTCCACTTAAATAAAGTGGATGACCTTAAATCTTCTACAATACACTTTAACATGTCAAAATTTCCATGTTTTATATTTAGGATTTATTAAGGGTACCAATTCAATAAAATGGGATGTATGTTGGTTCCAACAAATGACAACTCATGAGGGAAACATAGTAAAATGTTAGAACATAGAGACTTGTCTTAGGAAAATGACTAGGTTATCCACTTCACTTGATAAAAACCACCATCTAAAATAGATTATGGTTGAAACAAACCTTGTAATTATATACTTAAGGTAAAATATCAAGACATACTCAAATTATGTGTGTGCTTTGATTCCACTTACTGTTTACCATGGGGTTCAAGAAATAACTTCTAGGCTTCATTTATTTAATCACTTACATTGACTTATGGAAAGATAAGATGTTCATTAAGAACCATTCCTTTAACTTAGGGAAGGCTTGGCCATTGCTCTACTGATAGTTAGGTGTCTATAGCCCCAACAAAGATACCTTTGGCTCCACTCATGAACTTGCTCCACTACTAGTCAGGCATCCATAGCCCCAATAGATATTACCAGAATCACCTATATTTGAAAGCTTTTTATTTTGTAATGTATCCTTATTTTTATAGATATTTTCTATCTTTATGTTTTTAGCAAGGTTGGAAACTAGGATATCTAGGTTTTAGGATTTGGCCAAGTATTTGATCTTTAGAAAATTGCTTATGGATGTAACTCTAATCCCAACTAAGGATGTTGATTAAGTGTTAGTGTGGTCATATCATGACAATATTTACCTTTTTCTTATCAGTACAAGTTTTTTTAAAACCAATTTGAGGTCAAGGTAATTTTTGGGGCCTTATGGAGTGATGAATCTTTTCATTGGTCTCCACCAATTTCTCTATGATATAACATTATGCTTTATATTTTGTGACCATAGTCATTCTATGCATGGGGTTCATACCTTTCTTCTCCAAATTAGGGGCATGCTTTCAAGCAAAATTTAGAACTTTCAATCTCAAAATTATTCCAAATGACTTATTGGAATCAAGGAACAAGGAAATAGGAAAGAAACACATAATAACAAGAAAAAATAAATTAAATAAATATATGTAGACCTATATACAAATAAGGGACAAGAAGGAAAGAACTGAAGGGAAACTAACTAGCCTACCTACACTAATATAATCACTTACAATTTACTCCATGAAGACCCCAGGAGGGGCAATAGAGAAATAGTGATTGAAGTATTTCCCATTGGAGGGTAGTGTAAACTCTGTTCCTTACAAGTATTTAATATTGAAGGTGTTTTTTCCCAATGTTTCTATAATTTGATATGGGCCAATACACAAGGGGTGAATTTACCATGTTTTTCCTTAGGCTCAAATGTTTTATCCCATAAAATAACCAAGTATCCTTGTCTAAACACTTTAATTTTGGTTATTTTATCAAACCATCTCTTGATTGTGGTTTTATGTCTACTAAATTCAACAAAATCTTTCTCCCTTGCATCTTCCATCTGGATTATATCTAGTAGTTTTGAGTTAGCCAACCCTTGGATTTTCTCCATGTATTCGTACATAAACCTATATGTGGATAGCTTGAGAGTGATTGGAAATATGGGTTCTTTCCCATATACCAATAAGAATGGTTAGGATCTTAAGGCTTGCTTGATCCTCATCTTATCAGCCCAAAGTGAAAATTTAAGGAGCTTGTGCCAAGTTCTAGGTTTGTCTTCAATAGACTTATTGATTGCCTTCACTAGGTTCTTATTTGTTGGCTCAAAGACTCTATTCCCTTGGGGATAATGGTTGGATGCAAAATTGAGAGTGATACTATTATCATAAGCCCATTTGGTCATCTCTATGGATATAAAGGTAGATCCATTATCACATATTAGAGATACTGAGTTCCCAAACCTAGTACAAATGTTTTTTTTCTAAAAAGTTGATCACTTCCTTAGTTCTACATTGCTTGGTGGTTATAGCTTCAATCCACCTTGTATAATAGTCTATGCTGGTGATGACATATTTAGGACCTTTAGAGGAGTTGAGGTTGATTACACCAACAAAGTCTAAACCCCATTGAGCAAAGGGTTTGTCAATCATGACTGGATGTAGAGGCATTGTTGCCTTTGGCTCCTTAGTGCTAAAAATTTGGCATGAATGAAATTCCCTCACATGTTTGTGAGCATCTGTAAAAATATTTGACCAATAATATCCATCCCTAAGAATTTTATGGGCAGTGGTTTTCCTAGATGGATGTCCATTGACTAGCTTTTCATGAAAGGTGTTCATGATTTGGGTGGCTTATTCTTGTGAGACACATCTCAAGTAGATTACTTCAAAGTTACTTTTATACAAGATTCCATTCTTGATCAAGTAGTGCACTGCCTTTAGCCTCAAGGCCCTCTTTTTCTCCTTAGATAAACTTACAAGATAAGTTCCATTGATTATCAAATATATGATTGGGTCATACCACTCACTAGATTTAAATTTTTGTTAATCCACCTACATAATACTTAGTCTAATGTTAGTATTAGAAATCATCTAAATCAAACCTTGATAACTTACCAATTTTGTTGTTTTCATCTCTAGGTCATATTCCTACAAGATTGATATCCATTTACCTCTGCGTTCTCCCAATTCATTCAGACTTAACATAAGCTTGGTGGCAATGTGAGGAAAGATGGGATGCACCTTATTTCTAAGTATGTAATGCCTAAACTTTTTAACTACCTTGACTAATGCATATGCATGTTTATCAATCAATGAATAATTTAATTCAGTATTCTTAAATTGGTACTCATAAAATCAATTGGGTGGTCACACCCTTCAATTTTTTGAGTTAACATTATAGCCATAGTGTGGTCAGATGTAAAAGAATAGAGGTAGAAGTCCCTTGAAAAAATAGGACTTATAAGGAATGGAGTTTGACTGATGGCCTCCTTAATGTCATTGAATATTTTTATGGAATCTTCATTTGATATGACCTTAGAATCCTTCTTTAGCATGTCATTCAGTGGTTTGACCATTTTCATAAGAACCATAAATGAACTTTATTACAAAATTAATCTTACGAAAAAATGACTTTAGTTATTTTTTACTATTTGGAGGTTCTATTCTAGATATGGCCTCCACTCTTTTAGGATATATAGAGATCCCATCTTTAGTTATAACATGACCTAGTAATTTCTCTTCAGTCACACAAAAGATACTCTTATTAGGGTTCAATATATGTCATACCTTCTTCATCTTTCAAAAAATTATTGTAAATACATGAAGTGATATTCCCTATTTTTATAAAAATTTGTTAGATCATCCATGTATATAATAATGTACTTACAAATCAAGCCTTGGAAGGCATGGTCCATAACTTTTTAGAAATTAGCTCCTACATTGATGATTCCAAAGGGAATTCTTTTGTATGCAAAGGTTCCCCATTTTTTTGTGAAGGTTATCTTCATCCTAACCTCTCTATCAACCAATACTTAGTTATAACCTAAAAAACCATCAAGAAATGACATCATAGCTGATCCTAAAACAACTTGAATTACTTGGTCTAAGGAAATAAGTGGGTAGTTATCCTTATCTTATGCTTTGTTATAATTTATTAAGTCTATAAAAATCCTAATCTCACCATTTTTCTTCCTGACTAGCACCAAATTGGCCACCCATGTAGAGTGCCTGATGGAAAAGACTATCCTAGCATTTAGAAGTCTCTTGACCTCCTTGAAGATCATGGGTTCTAGGACCATGTTCATAAGCCTTTATTTTTATCTGAAGGGTTTATAGGTATCTTTAAGGGGTATATTATGGGTGATTACCTTTATATCAAATATCTTTAGGTCATCATAGGACCATGCTATAGCATCCTTGTATTGGGTAAGAAGTTCCTTAGCTTTCTTGTTTTCAAAATTTATGTAGGCCTTCCCAATATTCAATAGATGAGGTTGATCACGAAGGCCTAAATTAATGGCATTATAGTCTTTCCCATTTACCTTAGGAGCCTTAGAATCCTCAACAACTTTATCATTATCAAATAGTATCTCTAAAGAAATCATTCCCTTTGGGATTTTATTATCACTTAGTTGAATGACTTTACCATTAAATTTATCTTCTCCAGAGGTACTTCCATCATCTTCATAAAAAATATAAGCATCAAATGCACCTAAATTATTCATGAAATCCAATATCTATTGATCATCATTGAAGACTTGGAAGTGGTTGATATTGTCTAGTACTAATAGATAAGGGATTAGTTTAATGCTAAAATTAGGGGATCATGATTGGGAATGAGGTTATCTATATAAGATACCAATTGATCAGCTACTTGATTTTCTTTCCTTAGGATGGAAGTGATACCAAAGGCATCAAATAATTCAATTAGATCCTAATATCTAAATTTACACCTTTTTAAATATGAAATTTTACATTGGTATTTGCTTCTAACCTGGTTGACCACTAGTTATGAATCTCCATAAACTAGCAATTTTTTGACTTTGTTTTTTATAGAAAATTATAAACCAAGGATAAGGGATTCATCCTCAAAAAGATTTTTAGTACAAGGGAATTAGATTATATAATAAGCATGATACCTTTTTTTAGTGGAATCAGTTAGAACAATACCAACACTTGATCCAACATTGCACCTAGCACCATCAAAGTGTAATTTCCATAATCTAGGAACAACATAAGCATCCTTGGTATCACATACCTTATCAACCTCTAAGTTCAAAACCCCCAATTCTAAATCTATTATGTTAACTCTCTCATTCATAACATTATATTTAGTTATCATATGCTTCTTAGTTCTCTTTCAACTATAATCTGGTTAGGGACACCTTTCCAAGGTAACCACATATGTGAGCAATATGTAGACATGTAACCATTCAAATCATTAGTCTATTACCTACTCAATAATATTACATTAACATTAGGTATTTCAACCACCTAAATATCAATGAATTATTACACTTTAGGCTTAGAAGCTAGTTCCATATGAACATTTAATAATTCTCCTACAACTTTGACCTTAGATCTATCTAATTAGGTGATAACTTTATTAGACTTTATTAGTGTTAAAGCAAGTTGCTTGTATATTATGATAGGAATGATATTATTATATGATCCTAAATATAATAAGGATCCAATTATGCAAGTTCTTACCAAACATCCTAACAGTGAGAAAGAAAGGAGGAGACTCAACTTTGGCTTTATGGACTATTACATTGGCATGATCAGTCTTGAAGGGATTATGCTTTCCTGATAAGGATTCTAATAGGATATCCCATTTCTCTATAATTTATGTTATTTCATGCAATTTTCTATTATAATTTTTATTCTTCATGTCCTCAACTATGTTATAACCTAGTTTTCTAGAAGGACTAGGAATATCAACAATGGATTTAGAAGCACTCCCTTTTGGTGGCTCTAGATTATTGTTTGAAGAGGTGTCAAGAGGAGTTAAAATTTTTTTTAGAGGTGTTGAGGTAGTTAGGGGATGCCTCTAATTTCTATTCCTTAAGGGATAGGTCTTATTTAAGAATTGTTGAAAGGCTTAGATCTCCTCAGGGACCTCATTAGGTTCATTTTCCTCTTGAAATGGGAAATCAAAGGTGTCCATCATGAAGGTTTGATCGGATGGATTAGATCCATAGTTTCTTATACCAATTTATTTTTTATGGACCACTTCAAATGTGTCCATCTCTTCCTAGAAGGATTCAAAGGCTTTACAAAATTCTATATAGTTAATTTCCTCATGCTTGGTTATGCAATGTACCATTCAATAGTCAGGTAATGCAATATCACTAAGATTAATGTCCATATTCTTGTTATCCTTAATATTATGAAAAATATCATTATAAAACCTATTTTTTGGCCTATTAAACCTTTGAAATTAGAAAATCATACCAAAGTGCTCTTCGATATTTCCCACTTTTTTCTACAACTAAAGCAAATTAGTGCTTATTTTTTGAACTATTTTTAAAATGGACTCATTATCATTTTTGGGATTTTTAGAATTATGTACCTAGTTATTATTAGTAGATGGTACCAAATCCCTTTGATCACTTGGGTTCTAGCCATTAGTGGGATGAGTCAAGAATCCAAGACTTTGATTTGGAGATGCATGACTTAATGGCAACTAGGTCAAATTTGGGAGTTGGTATAAGGTTAGGAGATTTTGGTTATTTTTGGGGAAAAAGTTCATCATAGATAGGTGTGGGTTTACATTTGGGACTAAATGCCTTGGTGTTGTATTTGATCATTAATGATCAATAATTTATAATAGGCTTGGGATAATGAATCTATAACTAGAATAAACCTCTTTAGGAACATGGAGGTCATAGGATCTACTACATCTTTGTAGATTTGTAAGGCTAGGACATCATTGGGATTGTAGGGTTCCATGGTATTACTATATATCTTTTGAAATATACCATTGAAGAACTTGATGGGCTCACTAGCATCCCTTCTAATAGTAATGTAATTGTGGTAAATAACACAAGGACTAATAATTATACCAAATTGATTAATAAATACATTGTTAAAATCATTCCAACTTGTGATATGGTTATCAAAAAAAATTATGAACCATTTATAAGTGGCATCTTTAAAAGTAAATGGAAACAAACTGCATGCCACATCTTCATGTAAAACATTAATCAATCTTAAAGTAGACTTAAAGGATTATATATGCTCCTCAGTAATCACTACACCCATTAGACTGAATATAAGAATATATTTCTCAAGGTTTCTTGGAAGATCATGAACCACCCCTAGTACATTATTCAAGGATTCCCCTAACCATGCCATACCTAGGTGATGGTTGAAGACATAGGTACCTTGAATTGTTGAAATTGGAAGAGACTTAGATCTCCTGCATGTACCATTATCATGTCTAGCCTTTCTATGAACCTTAAGTTCAAGTAAAGGTTATCTAGTTTCCAAGTGTGATCTTGTCTTGATCTTAGGCAATTCTATCTTGAAATTTGAAGATCTTGCCTGAAATACGATGTGCCAAGTTAACTTTTATAATGAACAAGACTTAGACTTATACATTGAGCTTATTTTGTAAAAGTGGCACGAACAATTTCAAGGGAGGTTGATATTTTATTAAATTTTCTTAAATATGCATTATACTACATGGATATGGTTTATTTTTTCAAGTATAATACTAAAGGAACATAGATCTATGAAAGATATGCCCACATTTGATCAAAATGAACCATTACAACGTCATATATTATGGATTATAAAAGTTAAATCCAGATTTACCAGAAATAAACATCAATGTCCAAATAACTTCAAAGGAAGCACAAACATGCATTGAAAACACCAAAGGTTAATGATATTTATATATTCTAAGCAAAGAATTTACTTAAAACACAAAGATATAGTGATCTCTAGTTAAAATGGACTAAGATCACCAATAGTTTGAAGAAGTCCTTCCTTCTAGCACCAATAGAAGCTGTCTTGTTGATGCTTCTAAATCTACCACATTTGACCTTAGTGTTTAAATAATACTTATCATTTTATAATTTATAAAATTTAGATCATGAGTTACAGGTTTTGACAATCTGGTTGCCTGTGGTAAAATAACATCAGAGCAAGATAACTATTCCACAATACATATGTAATTTTTATGGTTTGGAACCACCTTGGTCTATTCTCTTGTGAATATTTGTTGATACATAGTGCATTACTCTCCTTCCCTATAATACAAACTAATCTAAATGGATATTTAAAATGTGGCTAAAACTAAAGTGATTATGGTGTAAAAAAAGAGCAAAGAGAAGGGTAGAGGAGAAAATAAATAAGTGATTACCAATTTTGGTCCTAAACATTATGACAAAGTATTAATGGTAAATGAATATGTATTTAACAATTATTTAGTGAAACACATCCTAAACTCAAATATCACTATATATCAAGGAAACTTCTGAGTAAAAATTTTAAGAATCACAAGTAAGAACTAGGTCTACTTTAAGGATTTACTACCATAATCAAATAACTATTGCACATCTGAATACAGAGCAAAATGAAATGAAGTGGGACCTAAGATCTCTTAGCTAATTTAGCATAATCATAAATAAAAAACCCTATGATTAAATAATGTTATTCATAATTTAAAGATACTATTAAAATTCAAGACTTCTACTAACAATTGAGAGAAAAGCTACATTTAGAAATTAACACATCAAAGTGGACAATCCTTGTAGAATTACTTGATTGTATTAATTGATTCAAGTATAAAAATTTTCTTAGAAATTTTTATCTTTTAAAATGGTGATACATAACTTTATAGGAAGAATAGGTAGTAAATTGGTTAGATATAAAATATAGGTGTATAAAAGTAAGGACAATTGTCTTTGTAAGCTATATAATACATGTGCTTTCCCAAATCATACTGACCTAGAGGAAAATATGATAAAAAACTATCATATGCCTTTATAATGGAATATTCCATTCCAAAATGTTATACAACTCAATAAAACAACATATTGCTTAAATAGTTGATGAGGTCCCCATTTGTTGTTGTAGGATACTCATGGCTCTTTCATGTTGTTCATCAACCAGCTCCAAATACATAGCAAGATTCAGGATGCATTCCTCCTCTTGGTCTACCAGCTCCTCAAATTCCTTGCCATTTATGGCCGAGGACTCCTTGATGCTTTTATCTTTGTTTATATTTTCACTTGTATTGAAGATCATATCCAAGATCTTGTTATTGTCTAGTCTAGACTAGCCTTTAGTTTTACCTTTGATTTCTTGAGTCACCAAGGTGACTTTATGCTTGAACTCTTGATCATTGATGAGGCCAAGCATAGTAGGTTGTACTGGATTAACAAGCATGGTCCTAATAAGTTATTCAATTCTAATAATAAGTTCTTTATCATATTTTAGAAGCCTCATCACCTTGGTATGTTGGGTACTCAAGTTTTGAACTTTATCAATAACAATCCCCAAGATTGTGAATAAATGTCCCATAATTATGGTTCTATAGTTTGGGATTTTCTTATTTGCTTTAATTTTTAGGAGCTAGGTAATCTTATACTCTGAGGCCTACCATTAGGTGACCAAGTATTTGACTAATGTGTCTTGGTCATCTAGTGCACTCTACCTCATCTTCATTTATTTTAATGCCTCAAACATGTCATAGAATTACTCATCAAGCATCTTAATCATGGCATCTAGTATAAACAAGATTTATTGAGTTGATAGGTTCTCATTCTCCCTTTATATATTTTGGATTCAAACTCTAGATTTATCTTGTTGTGAGTGGGCTTAAATCAGACTTTCCAAATCTTCTTCATGAATAATACCTTCACTAAGATGCTACCCACCTACTGGGGTTAGTCCTTAAAATGGTTCCACCTTTTGAAATGTGAATTATTTTGTCCCAACCATGGTCATCCTAGTTATTATCCCTTCCAAACCTATTATCTCAAGATTGAAATGAACTATGGTAATAGGTTTTTTGAATTGGGGAGGTTCTGGGAACTCCATTCTTGAGCTAGTAGATGCTCTTTAAACATCCATCCTATTACTTCATGATCCTTGGGAGATCATGATTCTTATCTCTTCTTGTTCTTTTATTATAGATTTTATCTAGGGCTTCACATCATCATATACATCCATACCAACCTTTATTTTTGCCCATGAGTGAGAGAGATGAGATCTTTTGACATTTCCCATAGGTGAACCAGTCAGGAATGACTGGTACATGGATTGGAAATTCATCATTGAAGATATTAACTTCACTAGTGGGATGAGTGAAGATCAATCTAGGTTTCATCCTTGGTTCTATTGAGACCAAGGCCAATTCTACCTTTCTCTTTTCATGGGAGGCCACTAGGATAAGTTCTTTCCTTGTATCTTCTTTGGGCTCCACTAAAGGGTCTTCTTATTCTCTTGATCCATAGGACTGTACAAGTTCCTTGAGATCACCCTCAAGTGTCTCTTTTGTCTCCAAGGCTATCATGTCAACATACTAGATTGGAGAGGGTGGTCTTTGCTATCTAGTTGAAGATAAGGGTCTTTCTCTAGGTCTTTCTTCTAATATTATTTCTCCAACGTTATCCTTTCCTTTACCTTGATCATATTGAGTTAGCTAAACCTATTTTTGGGACTGCTATGGTTTATTTACCTAAGGTTTCTCCCAAGTTGTTCCAGATGGCCTAGGTAGTAAATAATACTGCAAGGGGTACATTTTCTATGTTTCCCTAGATGACTTATTTTCTCTAACCAATTTGTGCTCTATATTGATGTTGTCACCCTAGACTCAAGCAAATACTTCCCCCTAGTTATTAGCTCTGATGTATATGGTGTCATGGACACCCATCTAGTACACATACTCAATCTTTAGCTTCTCATCCTTTAGATTATCCCCTACTTTGTTCCTTGGATCCCACATCTTGATTTCATCTAGCTGAAAGCCAAATTAATTCCTATGTGTGACCATAATCTCCACCTATTTCCATTCTTTAATTAGGGTTTTCCCACTGTCTAAGGGGAAGGGGTGAAACATACCTTTCCTCTTTTCTTTGAAATTCTTGTCGATGCTAAGGATGAGTTGGGAGGTAATATCCTACTCAATAAGCTTATTCAAGACATACACTGGTAATCTATAGGGTTGGGACATGATTCCTTATATCTAGATGACTATGTAATCAAGATAATACCATACATCCCCTATCATTTTAACCTATCTATTGATGAGAGGGTAGAACCTAGTCACTAGAACACCTATGATGGCTTCAATTATTAGTAGGAAAACATAATCATAGATAAACTACGTGTGATTCTAGTACTTGAAGATGTGCATCTTGGAGTAGTGGTGTGACACAATTATCTTTCCCTCTAGGGAGTAATTCTTAATGCCAACGAAGGTGATGGAAGTGAGAAGAGCATCTAGGAGGTAAAACATCATGTAGAATTATTTAGAGGTCATTTTCTTGATGGCAATGAGTTGCTTGGCCAAAAATATTATGATCAAATCTCTAATTAGAGGGGTAAGTTTTATTCTACTAGGAAGTGTACATATGAGACCCAAACCCTATTTACATAAGTGGTCAAAGGGCCACCAACATCTCTATTAAACAAGATCATAGTCATACTAATACCCTTTCTAAACTGAATGATAGGGATTTTTCCATCAAGGGTTATAAATATGTGAAGCCCTGCATGGAACCAGGGTCTTAGGATGGAGTCCAAGTCATTGTTATTGGTCCATTCTCTCATTTTATGAAAGTCCACATGGGGAAGAGGGAGATTGTAGTATTTTCAAAAGCAATAGGTGAAATTTATTTGACCTCTTTTGAGTTCCCATCCCTAATAATCAATTCACCTTCAATTTTTCAATCAACAAAAATGGGGGCAAGGACATCAATGCATTACATTACTTCTAGTTTTGCCATGGCATGGTGGAGGTCATCTATCTAGATTGAAACTGAGTCATTGTATTATTTACTGGTGGTGGTATATCTCTGTTATTTCATTAAGATGGGTTACAATTCTTATATCATGAATAAAATCTTAGAACAATTTTGAATGCCATGGATGTTCAATGCTATGAGTTCTAATTCTATATCCTTGAACACCTAGACCTCACTCTTAATCATTAAATAAAGCTTGGCCTCTTCATTTAATTATTGTCTGCTAACCGCCATGTTCTCTTTTTCTTTCTAATTATTTATGTTGGATCATAGATGATCTCTATGAGAGTCCCAGCACACTTCAAAAACATAATGGAGATGTCATTTGATTGATTTTTAGCAAATTGAGTTTGTTGGGTTGCTTTATATAAAGTATAGGGTTAGATATTTTATGGCAAAAGATATCCAGGCCTTGGCTTATAAGTGTTTTGGATTTTATTTAGACCTTTGCCTTTATACCTTCATGTTTTTGAGCCCATAAGATCTTTAGTTTTTTCCTTTTCTACTTATGTAGAGCTTATGTGGCACTGGTCTGGATATTCCATGGCATTTTACATAAATGTCATTTGAACACTAGCTATTGGTGTTTAAAAATACCTCCTTCAGTTCATTCCATTAAATCAAATGGATCAAAATATTCACTTAACATGAAATATTTATTATAATTTAATTTTTTGTCTTTGATTGGTCCACTAGTCTCAAGCCCTACAGTTGTGATACTTGGAATATTTTAGTCAATCGATCATCAAATGGGTATCTACCACATGATGAGCTTATATACTTTTGAAAAGTCATTTGTGCATCTTCATGTTGTTTTCTCAAATCTAATAATAAGGCAAAAAACTATTGATATTTAGTGCCAAATGCAAAGGTGCCACTTGGCATTCTTATGGGACTTCCTAGGGTCCTGTTAGTTTCATCTTAAATGTGCTTTTGACATTCATCAGGTTCATGAGATTTTTTGGTCTTATTGAAAAGTACTTGGGTACCTTCATGTCATTGGATAAAATATAATGACAAGGTGTAAACTGTAACATTTGTAAAATGCTCAATCATTAGGTTAGCTCATTATTAAAGCTATGGCTTAGGCTTACATTTGTTAGGCTAAGGTTTATTTTACATTTACCAAGTACTAGACAAACCTTACATTAGGGATATAAGCCTATGTTTTAAAAAAATGGGGCAAGGTGTGGATATTATAGGCTAAGGTTTGTATTATGTTTAACAATACCACAAAAATGCTAGGCCAAAATATCTATTTTGCATGCCATAAACCATGCTCAAAGTAGGTTCACCATGGGATGATGATCTACAAATGCTTATAAGGTGAGTTCATGATTTGAGGTCCATTATGAAAAATGTAATTCAAGTCTCAAGGCATATACTCAAGCTTAGTATATGTCATTGCTTTGTAGGTCAAAGCCTTCTATTATGAACATATTTTGAGCTTTTTCCTTAGCTTATAGGATTATTTCCAAATTAAAATAGGATTTGGGATGTCATTTGAAACCCTAAGTAAGATTTTCATTAGTTTAAAATTGATGATCTCATGGTCGTTAAATATATTCTTCTAGGTGTCTATTGATGGTCATGTAAATGTCAAGTTAAAACTAGTGGAAGTTTCATTTTAATGGACTTAAAGTTGATAGGCATACATGCATCAAATTATCCCTTTCAGATGTTTGGGTGATGGTAGTGCAAAAATCAATTTTAATTTCATTAAAACATTTAGTACCAAATGTCAAGGTACCACTTGGCATTCCCATGTATCTTCCCAAGGTCTTGTTGTTACTTCACTCCATTGGATCAAGTCCCATGATAAAGCGATAGTCATTGATCATGATCAGAGCCCTTACTTTTAATTGGTTGTAGTGTTAAGTGGGTCCCTCTTTCTTTTAATCCTTATATGTAATGGGACCGTGTGTCCATATTTTGGGTTCCTTATGGCCTTTTGACTTTTGAACTATGGTTCACTTCATTTGATCAAGTCCCATGATAAAGTGTGGATCATCAGATTATGAAAGATGCATATTATTTAAGCCAAAGTTTGGGTTGTCGTCATGCCATTGGATCAAATCTAGTGATGAATTGATAACCATAGGATCTTGAAAAATATGAGGAAGTTAATGTTATGAATATGGGACATAAAAAAACTTAGGCTTAAGAAGCCAACACTAAAGTCCTGATTATATTAATAAATACATCATAGCCTTAGTATTAAAGTCTTAAGCTGAAGTTGAGAAATATTAAAAGGGACCCTATAGACGAAAATTAGTTATTCTATTAGGAACTCTTTAGGGATACAAAGTAGTTATTAAATGGATAAATGTTTTTGGTTGAGTTGTGTTGAAAAACACGGCTAAACCAGGAACATGGGTTTCATAATTTAACTCCATAAATTGATTTTTAAAATTTTTTCCTATAAATTTGGGTTCTTGCCTCTATTAAAATTTGAATTGAGGGTTTTCTATGGTTTTAGAACATAGAACCCTTGATATTACATGCCATGGAACCTGAAACTAAGAGCCCACTGAACAATTTTAGCATAGTTAGTCCATATTGAAACATAATTAAACCATAAAATCTCTGCTTAAATAATGTTGATGACCTTTAAATTTCCATAATAGACTTTGACATGATGAAATTTCCATGTTTTATATTCAAAATTTATCAAGGGTCCCAATTCAATATAACTGGGGATATGTTGGTCCCAATAAGAGGTATGGCTTTGTCTAAGGACTAAGGGATAGTAGGATGTAGAGTATCAATATATTGGCACAATTTATTATATTGTATGGATGAATGGTTATTTGTGACGTGAAAGGAATAGATACACTTGGGAGTAGAATTGGTAGAGATACACATAGGAGGAAGTTTAACATAAGTGGAAGGAGTTTGGGAGAGATCATCAACCCATTTTATGGTCAATGGATCTATTTGTGGTAAAGGAAGAAAAACTTCACCAAGATAATGTGGTGGCAGTGGAGAAGTAGGGAAAGGCTCATAAATAGGATTGATAGGATCAAAAGTAGGAATAGACTTAGCTAAAGAAGGTGTAGGAATGAGATCCAAACTAGGATTTGTTAAGGGAGGGGTAGGGTCTATACAAGACTGAAGGAAAGTTGTACACATCTCTGGGATAACCAAGATATAAGGGTCAAGGTACCTTACAAAGTGATAGGGCCCAGTCATAGCATGATCCATAAACATACTCCTATGAGGTTCTTTATAAAATGGAGGTTTTCATACCATCTTTAGCCTATAATAAAGAAGAAAGTTTTAAAATTAAGATTGATATACGATGGAATACAAGAAGATATAGTACAAAATTGAATCAAAGAAGAATGATAATGGATAATCTTAGCATCATGAGCCTAAACAAGACCTCATAATAATGGATCATCTAATGTATAAAAATAATCATAATTTAGCATATGAAGATCAATGATGTAGGTAGGGATGACATTATCATCCAATGAGGTGTGATGAATGGAAAGCCAATTTTTAGTTAAGACAATGGGGATGTCATCACAAGGTGGTTGACAAGAGTGAGGCTACAAATAAGTAGGAAGATGAGAGATGAGATGAGGTGAGAGATAAAAAATCTTAATCTTGAGATCGATCTCATCAAGTTCATCATCATTAGAATATAAGAGGTTAGGCAAAATATTCCCAATGAGTTTGGGATGGCCATTTTAACCTTGAGTGAAATTTATATGAAAGTTAAATCATTAAGACTCATGAAATGAAACACTTGGCAAGGGTACAAGGGTAGGAATCTTGAATGCACCTCAATCTTGGAATTATTCAAATTTTTAAGGGTTGGTATTACCATGAATCATATAGATGGCTCCATTGTGAGGGAATTTAATGCATTGGCATGCAAAAGTACCTGTTCTCATATAATGAGTCTATGGCCTACCAAGTAAGATGTAAGATATAAGAAAGTTAAATATCATCACCTTCAAATGAATGGTGATAGGTGAGATGATAATGGAGAAACACACATAATTTAAAGGATTAATTTGACTTTGATCATATCCTTGACATGTGGGGTGTGTGGATTTGATATTACATTCAAAATATCTAAGGGTTTTGATAAAATTAAGAGAAGCCACATAAGTGTTAGAACCCTCATCAATCAAGGCATGCTTGAATTAGATATTTCCAATTTAGACACTAATGAATAGAGGAGGATCATCCACATGAAGTATTATCTCATTGGGAATCATAGAAGTAATGGGAAATTTTAGGGAAAGATAAGTGTCCATTATTTCATCAACATGGATGGACATTTATTCACATTACCGCAATATGCTATCCTCAAATCCATATAAGATTGCTTCACATCCTACTAGGGAGGATGAGGGATGTTAATTTAAAATAAAAGTTACATAACATGGTTATGGTGATGTAGAGATGTACTCATACGCACAAGAAATGGGATTTGGGATGGGAGATTAACAAGTTATGTGATAAGATCCCACTCATCACAACCCATATCAAGATTGTTAGAAATAGGTGCACAGTGTTGAAGGATGTACTTAGAAGGAGGAGTCAAAGTATATTAGAATTTATGTTGATAAGAGGGAGAAGGTTTTAGGATAGGACATGTTTTTATATTGTGTTGAGAAGATGAGGTAGTTGATGCAAGTTAGTTTTGAGAAGTGCAGGAAGAAGTGTTGATAGAAGCTTGAGTGTCATTAGTGTTAGGTAAATAAGATTGAGTAATGGTAAAAATAGTATGAGAAGTGTTATACAAGAGAGTAATTGGAATTGGTTCATATAAAGTTATAAGTTCATATTTCCATAAATCATTTAAATGATTTATAGAAGAATCTTGGATAACATGAAATGTGCGAGACAATGGAGGTGTGTAGATAGTTTCAGGATCAATAAAAGAAACAACCCTTTTCATATTAGTCATATTAACCACATTATATTTAGGATTTGGGTCAAGAAGACTTTTAACATTGTTGGTAGAAGGGGTGGGCTTATCTTGGTTATCTTGGTGATTTAGAAGAGGGTCTTTATAGATGGCCAAATAAGCATTAGCTTGATTCAATGATTGAGATTTAGTATTTATTTCATGAGCTTTAAAATCAATTTCATAGGCTTGTTGGTGTTTCTAAATGATATAATCATGGTAAAAATTGAGAGCAATAAGAAACTCCATATAAAAATTATGAATCTTCCTACAGGTCTCATGAAAATGACCCCAACTAGCATGAAACTAACAAAAATTATTGAGATCATACCAAGATTTCATAGGACTGATGGGATCAAGTTATTATGGTAGAGGCTTGGGTAGACATTTTAGTAATTCAATTGAGGATAAATGTTTGTAAGCATTGATGTTATTAGGTGAAAATAAATGAGGATTAGTAATTTTTTGAGAAGGGGGAGTTGGTTCTGAAGATTGGTTAGGAATGACACCTGGAATAATGTGATTGGTGTCATAAGAGTTTGTGACACCATCATTGGTAGCATGATGAATCTTATTTTTAGGTAAGATATGAGTACCTGTGGAAGTTTGGGATGGCTCTAATTTAGGCATAAGGAAATATTAATTTTTTTCTTGGTCAACAACCTCTTCTAAAGTACATGGAGAGAGAAAGTTTAGACCTAATATTGTAACTTGAGAAAGAGAGAATTGGTAAAGAGATGGAAAAGGTTATCATCAACCATGTTATGTTCAAATTTGTTAGATATTGTCTTCCATACTTTAATGAAAGATTGGGTAGTTTTAATTTTAAGTTGCTTACAATTGATAAAATGGGCCATGGTATTTCCAAGAAGATCACTAGTTTGGAACTCTTAGACTAAAGCATTTACTAAATCTTCCAAACTAGTAATAGAATGAGTTTTAAGTTAATTGTACCAATATAAAGCATCACTGATGAGAGTTTTTGCTAATAACTTGGTAGCATCAAAGGTATTTAATTCAACCTAATCTTTATATAGATTTATACATGTTTTTAAGTGAAGAGTATGATGAGTTAAACCATTATAAGAAATGGTAGGGGTGATACCTCCTATATTGATATTAGAAAATTAAGATGTAAGAAGCTCATTGTAAAGATGTTTTATTGTCATGTTGACAATAGGAGATTGAGGGATAATATTACCATGGGATTCTTAGAGAGGAGGTGGGGTGACATTTTGATTATGCATGTACCATGGCATCTATTAAAGGTGGGTTTAAAGATGGATAATGTGGGTTTGCATTTGTATCATTTGATTTATTTTATTAGCTTGAAAATCATTCTTTTGATTAAGTATTCATAATAAGTTTTGATAGGTTTGATTTACATTTCTAGCAATTTTTAAAAAAGTATAATTATAAGTAGTTACTTGGGTACCACTATTAGTGTTAGTAGGAGATTGAGAAGATATGTTAGAATGTGAGGCACCAGTGGCAAAATTTTCTTGTGTGGAGAAAGATGGACTATTGAAGGAATGAAAAGAGGAAGCACTAGAAGCATGATTACCATGGGTAGCAAAAAATTCACTAGTTTAAAAATTAAGGAGAGTGGGTCTTGTAAAAGGCCCACCATATGTATACCCTACCATGTTACTGGAGATACTAGGAATGGAGGTAGAAGAAATTAAAGAAGAAGAAGACATGGTATGAGAAGGGATCAAAATAGAGGGAAGAGGATGAGAAGTAAAAAGGCTAGTATCCCCAAATCCATGTGAGGATGTGGGAGAAGATGAATGAGGAACTTTAACTTGACCTCTAATAATGAGGTGGTAAATAGTACAAGGATCATTTTCTTTTTATTGAGGAAATTCAAAGATAAAGAAGAGAATTTCAAGTGTATACTATAATTTAAGTTGATTTTCATGTAAGAAGAGAGGATTGTGAAGCAAGGAGGAATGAGAAGGGGTCCCATAATTTGTTTTATGTGTCTATATAAACATTAGTCTCATGTATAAGAGGGGATAGCTAATTTGATTATAGGAGACTCTATGAGGGTTGGTAAAACTCATCATATCTATTAAATTCAACTCAATGTTATCATCAAACAAGAAGATCATGATGAGGGAGAAATGATAGATAAGGAAAAAATTGATGCAAAATAAAGGAAATACAAGGGGGAAGATAAGAGTATAGATTCAATTAGGTCAACCTAACATTGAAAATAGGGTCTAAAATTTAAGAAAATAGGGATACAGAGTCAACTGGGTCAACATAGTTTTGTAACATAGGCAGAAAAAAATATAGAGTCAATAGGGTCAACCTAGTGTTGTGTCATGGGAGGTAGAAAATAATACTATATCAATAGGGTTGAATAGTATTGCAAACATAGGAAAAAAATAGTGTGTAAGAGATTATGTTGAACAAAATGATTGTGAACATAAACAAGAAAAAAAAATGCTAGTACTTTTGAAATCAAGAAGTGAAAAGGAATACACAATCAATTGGGTCAATGAGGGTGATCCAGTTGAGGCACACAACACAAAACCTTTCACCAATGTTAGCCAATGCAAGTTTTTGTAATATAGAATACAATTGATGAAAGAGCAAGCAATCAACTTGGAAAGTAAATTATAACTAAGTGGTCATCCTTAATGTTATTAGATTATTAGAGTATGATTTTAAGTGTGATGGGAAGTTGGATGTAAGGAACCAGAAAGAAATCTATGGATAGTTTTAGGATGTTTAAGATGAAAGGGATCTATGTTAGAAATTGTACCAGCTTGGTATTAGGTCCTACCCCCTCACTTCACAAACCATAGAGATAAGGGTGTTGAGTGTTTTACAGATATATACCATTAACCACATGTTTACACTTGGCCAAAAAACCAAGTTGGCTTCTCCCTTGGTGATGAAATCAAATTAGATAGGCCTTGGGTAGAAAAGTTTTTAAATGCATTTCAAGATTATGTGATTTGGTAATGTGTGAAAGAAAATAGAAAATAGTGCAACTAAATAATATATTAAAAAAACACCTAATTATACTATGTGATATATTCTAAGCATGAAAGCAATAAACATTGACAGTGTGAGCTAATTACTATAATATAAGTGTTAGATCTAATTTGAAAACATAATACAATGTCAGTTCAGATGATAGTATATGCAGTGATTATAGAGCATAATTGATAGTGTTATGTGATCTAGGAATTTGACTCAAGAGAGGATGGTTAGTATGGTGTTAGTTCTAAAATGAAAACAAGATGAAACAAACACACTAATAGAATAACATCTCTAGGCCTAAACATTAGTAAGAGATTAGTTAACAAACACAAATGACAAAGACAACTAAAAATAAAAGAGTCAAATACAAGAATATCTTCACCTTCCTTGGATGCTCCAAATGCCCTTATAGTGGTAGTTTGTTCAACTTGTGCTCATGAAGTCCTTGGTAATGGAAGATTGACAATTTCCATCTCTCCTTGGCAGCTTTGGCTTGTGGCTTGGCTTGGCTTGGAATAAATTTGGCATTATAACACTAGTTTTTTAAAGATTTTAGAACCAATCCTACAATATGACTTTTGACTCATTAAGATTAGAAATGATATTCATCGCCTCTCTATTTGTAGATTTTTGGATTTGATCAGAATCAACCTGAACAATCCATCTCAAGATTGAGATGTGTGGTTGAGGATTAATTTAATTTTTGGAATTAAGTTTTTAATTATCCTCATCATGGCATTAGAATAAGGGGAAATTAAGAGGCATGGAGGGCATCATGGAAGGCATTGATGAGGCATGGGAGGCATGAATATTGATATTTGTGGCATTTTTGGCCTACAGATGTATTCCCAAGAAATGAGGTCACTTGATGATGTAGATATTAAATATTCATTTATAAAAACAAGTATTCAACAAGTTTCCATGAAATTATTAATTAGGCCTTGATTTGGGTTAATTATCTCTTTAAGCATGATTAAGCATATTGTGCACAAATTACCTAAATTGACTAGAATACCTTGTTATTGGTCCAAAATTTGATTGGATTAGAATTAGAAGGTGATGTCAGATGTGTTAGAACTGTATTCCCATTTAGGATGTTGCCAAAAACAAATAACAAACGCACAATTCTTGTGTGAAATATTTGATAGGTAAGAGCAATCCAGAACACCTAGGTGCAAATTTGACATTTTGACTCAGAATGATCTAATCAAAGTTAACTAGCCCATAAATTGTATTTCCCCATTTCATCATACCTTGGACAAAATTGACACATGAATATGTCATTTTTACATCATTTTTCATGTTTTAGTGTTTTTAGGCTAAATTGTGCATTTTAGGTGGAAACTAGCCAAAAACCTAATTAGAGATTATCAATGGGCAGTTTTAGGTGTCTACAGTTTGCCCCTATTTAGGAAGGTGTTGCAAGCTATAAAAATAGTAACATATTCTCAAGGAATGAAAAGGTCCTAGATGCTTACAACTACAAAAATGATAAATTAACTATATGATGCCCCCTTAAGGGAATGGTTAGCACAAGTGGGTCGGCAAACGGTCCCTCAAAAAGAAAGAAGCAAAATGAGGGGACCAAAGAAAGGAAAGATGATGGGGTGAAAACATAATGATACTAAAAAAGTAGTCAAAATCATTGAGAATACAAGTGGGATAGTGTACAATGGTTTTCGCAATGGTAGTTATAAACATTGTACCCCAATAGTGGAAACATGGTATGATAACCCAATAATTTTACCAAAGGAAGTTATGATCATTGAAAAGATGAAGCTACCCCAGTTAGGATAGTCAAACAAGGTAATAACATACCCTTGTATGGGAAAAAAATTAAAGTGGTGATAACACAATGATATGCCTAAAGGCGGTTATAATCATTAAGAAATGCAGGTGGGATGGTGTGCAATGATTTGCCCATAAGTAGTTATAATCGTTAGACCTCGATTATGGAAAATATGATAAAACTAGTCAAGGATGATGATAAATTAACACATAAGGTAGTGATGAATTGGAACAACCTACTTGTAAGGAGATGCTCATCTGAACTAATAAAGGTTGAAATTTTTTCATGGTTAATTACTCTATTTTGGATATGATTGGAAGTGAATCAGGATGTCGATGCTGAAGAGATGTCACCATTGCTAAATAGACTTCTTAAAGCTAAGGTTTGTTGTATCATTTGTCAGTAGGCATCATGATATAACATCATGAGGACTTGGATAAAGTATGCATGAGGACTAACTCCCATTATCCAATAGTCAATAGAAAATAATGCACCAATGATAGAAACCATGATGATAATATAAAAATATGAATATAGATGGATTAAAGTATAAGTGTGTCCAAGGAATCACCAAATGAACACATATATATTGAGTCAAGGCAATAGTGTTGAAAGCAAATAAATAGACAGACAAACAAACATAAGCAGAAATAAATAAACAAACAAACAATGTAATAAAAACCCTATGAACATTGCCCCTAGAAAATAGGTGACAACTTAACAAATGAACTAAATGGTGGAATAGAAGAAATGGAAGGGGGTGGTTGAGTTGTCTCCATATGCACTAAGAAAGTGGATGCTGCCTACATAGTTCCATGGATGTAATATCTAATAAAAAACTTCGGGCCAAATGTAGTTCTCGTAGGGAATGGGAAGAATGTGATAACTAAGGAAAATAAATAGAATAGATGTGATAGAAGAATATGAATGGTCTTGAAAAATGGAAAGTACATTAGAGAAAGAGGCCAAAAAGGATGGGGAAACTAAATGACAAATGATTTGCTTATAACTTAGTAAGGGTTCCTAGAATCCTTAAGGCAAAGAAGTGGTTAATATTTTTGTTCTTTTCTAATTATTTTGTAAATGTTTTTAGAAGTGTTTTGGAGTATCTCAACTCAATCGAGAATGATGAGACACTAAATGGTTCAAGCTTTCAAAATAATGAGAGTGTTTAAACTAAGGTTACTCATAAAATAGCAAGAGCATGGCTTAGGGTGCTCATATAATGGTGAGAGTGTGGATTAGGGTGCTCAAAAAATGGTGAGAGCATGGCTTAAGGTGATTGAGCTAACATCAATGAGTATTGAGTGATACCTACATAGTCCCAAAGTAGGACCTCAAGTCACTATAGTTATGACTTTATAGTGAAAGAATTTGACTAGTGCAATAGTTAATTCAAAAAAAATAGACACAGTTGGTAAAAAGGCATAGTACAACATAAGAAGTGGCAAGCTAGTATGTCAAGGTTTAATGTTGCCCCTAGTTTTACCATAGGTGGTTATAAATAAGACACAATGGCATAGATCAAAGGTAATAATTTTCCCAAAGGTGGTTATAATTAATAGCAAGAGTGATGGGAAGAAAGAATAATAAATGAAGGATACAACTACCGAAACTTCTATCACACTGTCCCAAAATATGATCTCTATATGAAGTACTAGAACTGAGTTATGAAACTACTCAGAAACATTGATACTAAAAATGCAAAATGAATGATAAAACCAAGTTATAATGAGCTAGGTTGTAGAACACATGAGATTGGTAGGTCAGAAATGGAAAAGATGATGGATAAGGATGGTATTTATACAAAGAAGAATAGTGACAAACATGCACAACTAAAACGGTCCTTATAGACAATACACCTTAGCGCTCAAGTATAGTACCACTTGAGATGAATAATATTCATTGTGTCCAGAAGTTCCTCTCCATCTAGTGTGGCAAGCTTGTATGCTCCTAATCCATAATTTCTAGTGATGATGAAAGGTCCTATCTAGTTGGTAAAATTAAAGATAAAAAAGGATTTATGTTATCAAGTATCATTAATTCAAGTTTAAGTATCCTTTCACTTTCAATAATTTTATAATATTTAACCTTTATGCTTCTTCTTATCCATGGTATTATTTTGGTTTTATTTGAGAAAAAGATCACCAAGTTTAAATATTCTATACTTAACACATCAATTATAGAGGTCTTTGATTTTAATATGCTCAAATATTATTGAGCACAGTTGTGTGTTTCTCATCCAGTAGGTCTAGCTCTTATAGGTGAGCTACTTGATAGTCATGATCATATAGGACATGATTGAAAGAGATGCATAGTGAAGGCAATTTGATCTCAATAGGAAGGATGGCTTTAGTACCATAAACAAGTGAGTATGGAGTGGCTCTTGTGGGGATACAATGATTGATATGGTATACCAAAAGGGTGGGGAATATTTGGAGGTACCAATCATGATCAACGTCATTAATAATATTTTTGAGAATATTGATAATGGTTTTGTTGGATTCCTCATCCTGGCCATTAACTTGAGGGTAATATGTTGTATAAAAGTGTTGTGTGATGGTATATTCAATACATAACTAGTCTACATCTTTATTCTTGAATGATCCTCCATTATTAGATATAATTTTAGAAGGGATACCATAGTCGTAGATGAGATGGTTGAAGATGAATTTGGAAATTTTCTTTCCAGACATGTAAGTGAGGGGTATAGCTTTAACCTACTTAGTGAAATATTTGGTGGTGGTAAGGACATGTTTATGGCCATCAAATGAATTGGGGTTAATCTTCCCAATGAGGTCAAGTCCCTATGTAGAAAATGGCCATGGTGTCAATATCACTTTCAAGATTTTTGCTAGGGGATGAATTAGATTAGTATGCCATTGACATTTATCACACTTTTTTACATATGTTGTGGCATTTGCGTCCATTGTGGGCCAATAACAATCAGTAAACAAGAGCTTTTTGGATAGGACTACACCATTAGAATGGGCTCCATATACTCCTTCATGAACTTCTCTTAACGCTAATGTAGACTCTACTGAAGTTAAATAATGAAGCAGAGTTCCATCAAAACTACGAAAATAAAGGGTGGATCCAAGTAGAGTATAATGAGTGGAATGATGAATGAAGTATTTGGTTTGTTTTTTAGAGAGGTTAGGTGGTATAAATTGGTCATGAAGGTAGTTATAAAGGTTTGAGTACTAGATATAATTAGGACCAATAATATCACAAATCATGGCAATAGTTGAAGGTTCATGAGCTCATGTTGAAAAATTATCGACAAGAAATTGATACTCTCTAGCTTTGTATGTTTGTTGAATCAAAGAACCAATAGTAGCAATGGCATCTATAGTTTTTTAATTATACCTCAGTATGTGCTTAGACTAAATGTTGTCAATTTTTTATTTAAGAGTGTTTATCGTGGCTTTATATGGAATGAGCTTGTCATCCTTGGTATAAAAATAATTTATAACTTGATTGATGATTAACTGAGAATCACCATAAACTTGGAGTTGAGATATATTCCACTGCACTACTTGTCTAAGTCCTACAATAAGTAATTCATACTTAGTCATGTTGTTTATATAAGGAAAGCTAATTCTAAATGATTTAGGGATTAGATCCCCCTATGGTGTAATAAATAATAAACCTGCTCCTGATCCATGTGCAGTGAATGAACCATCTAAATATAGCTTGTAAGGCTACCCCTCAAAGGGTGTGTCAATGATGGCCATTATGGATTCATTAAGAAATTGAAATTTGAGTGGCTATGTGTCTATGAGAGGTACTTTAACAAGTTGATATGTAAGGACTTATCCCCTGATTGCCTTTTGATTGACATACTCTATGTCAAATTCACTAAGAAACATGATTCATTTAGCCATTCTACCTTGCAAAGTTGTTTTAGATAGTAGATACTTGAGCATATCTACTTTTGAAATGACCATGGTTTTATTATTTTACATGTCATGGCATAGTTTCTGAGCTACAAAAACCATGGTTAGACAAGCAATAGGTCCATAGTTATGTTCATATTTAACCAAGGTATGAATTATGTAGTATATATCATGCTCTTTTACATTGTCATCATGTTGAGCCAAAAGTGCCCCTAGGGCATGATTAATAGCTAATAGGTATAACAAGAATGGATTTCCTAATATAAGAGGTAATAAAATAGATGGATTGACAAGATAGTCTTTGAGTTATTGAAAATCTGATTGGCATGATCATCCTAGTGAAAAACAACTCCTTTATTCAAAAGGTGTGTAAATGGATGGCACTTGTCTGCTAACTGAGAGATGAAGCATATGATTGACTAGATATTACCCTAAAAACTATGGAGTTGATTAAACTGGTTGGTGATGTCATCTTAGTTATAGCATGGACTTTAGCTTGATCAACTTCAATACCTCTATGATAAAGGATAAAGCCATGTAATTTTCATAAAGTTACACCAAACACACATTTATTTGGATTGAGTTTGACTTTATACTCTCATAGTCTTTCAAATATCTTACATAATACTGTTGGGTGGTTAGCCCTGGTCTTGGATTTTCCTAATATGTCATTGACATAGTATTTAATAATATCATGCATCATATCATAGAATATGATAGTCATGGACCTTTGATATGTGGTTCCAACATTTTTAAGGCCAAATGGCATCACCTAATAGTAAAATGTTCCCCATAGAGTGGTGAATGATATTTTATGTTGATCTTCTAGTGCCATTTTGATCTGATTGTATCCTAAAAATCCATCCAGGAGTGAAATAATTTCATAACCTACCATGAAATCGATGATCATGTCAATATTAGGCAATGGAAAATCATCTTTAGGATAAGATTTGTTGATGTCTTGAAAATAAATACAAATTCTAATCCCTTCAGTCATTTTTCTAACCAATACTACATTAGAGATCCATTCTAAGTAGTTAATGGATCTGATACATCTTGCTTCTAAGAGTTTTTATAACTCTTTCTTTACCAATATAACAATGCAAAGATGTATCTTGCATATGTTTTACTAGTTTGGCATCAGGATTAACCACAAGGTGGTGTAGAAACAAGGCAGGGTCTAAACCTAGCATGTTAGAGTATGCCCATGCAAAGATATATACAAATTATCTAAATAGAGTTGTAAAGATATCAAATTCCTCCTCAGTGAGGGACATGCCTAATTTTATCCATTTCAAGACTGATGAAGTCTTGATGTTTACCTTTATTGTATCTTTGACTAGAAGGGTCAAACCATCTTTTAGGATATCAGGCAATGACTTGAACTATTGAATTATGTCTAGATCATCTATTAAGACTTTCTCTTCAACATATCCTAAGCATGATGAATCTAAGTCCCCTAATGGGAGATTTGGCCATGTGAAAAAAATAGTCTAAAATTCTTGATGAATTTGATCAAATACTTGTTGTTGCTCAAAACTAAACTTAGATCTATAGGAAAGTTCATCGTTGGTGGTCTCCTTGTCTAAATTAGAAAAATAATGAACACCCCCATTTAATAGTGCCTAAAACAAGTTTTCACGACTAGATTAGCCTTTATCTTTACATTTTCTTTGGTCAGAAAGTGCCTCAAAGAGGTTTTCACTTTGGGACCTCAATGTTTTACTTATTTGTTTTTGTCTAAG
Source organism: Torreya grandis (assembly GCA_037957365.1). NCBI lineage: Eukaryota > Viridiplantae > Streptophyta > Pinopsida > Cupressales > Taxaceae > Torreya > Torreya grandis. The sequence goes on from JARHVA010001825.1 coordinate 940,955, forward strand.
GGTGTTCATTCACTCTCCAAAATAGGCTATAGGATACAATATGATTGAGAATCTTGATTTGTGATCTCCCAATGGAACATTGTCTCTAAGGCCTAAAAAATCACATAATTCTTAATCATTCTAGAACTCATCAATCAGTAAATTGGATCTTGTTGGTCTCAATCTATTAGCTGGGGATAATATAATGGCAAAATATTGTGATGAAATACTAGGGTAAGGGTACAAATGGCATTGTTATCAAATAAACTGGTTTTAGCTATGTCATCAAAGGTGAGGCTAGGATCAAACTCTACTTCACTATTAGTATCATCATCACTAGTCATTAGGGATGGAGTTGGAATAAGATATGTGGGGTCACCCCTAGGTGGTTTAAATCCAAGTCCATAAAGTCTTTCATACATAGTCAATAAAATTGGCTTAATGGTTCCTTGTTGATTTAGTTTGAGGCCTCTTCCTTGATATTTTTGATGCTCCATGATCCTATTGGTAATAGGATACTTTGAATTTTTATAAAAATGAAACTAGTTGTCATTGTATAACCATGATTCATCTCCTTCAAGAGGGTCAAGTTCTAAGCTAGATGATGGCACAAATGTGATAGGTCTCATATTTTCAGCCTTTTTTTGCCAATGCCTATGTGGGGTGACTTTAGGTTTCCCAAAGGTTTTCAGATTCTAAGGAAGATAGGCAATATGAAATTTATAATGGGTCAGATACTCTCCCAAATCATTATTTGAAATGGTGAAATGATTATAAGCTTTAGGAGGTGGCATGTGGGAAAGGGAATCCAAGGTATTAGGATCTATGCAATTATTTGGTGAAGGATCAATAAGTATAGCCTTTTTTAATCCTACTTAGAACTTGGATTCATGCTATAATAATAATTATAGCTCTGAAACTCAGCCTCAAGATGCTTGTAGTGTTCATATGGGTGTAAATCTCTTGGAATATTCACTTCAATCCATGAGTGGGAAAACTTGATACCTTGGTGCAATGTTGACAAGACTACATGAATCTGATGTAACCAAGGCCTACCTAGAAGTATGTTATATGATAACTCAAGATCAAGTACATGGAAAAATGAATCATGGGTCAAAGGCCCAATGATAACTAGAAAACTAATGGTTCCTTGAGATTCTCTTTCTTTATTATCTTAGGCTTTGATAGTTATTATTTCTGGCTAGAGATCTATCATTATGTACCCAAAAAGCTTGATGATCTTTAGAGACACTATGTTGATGTCAAATCCATTGTCTATAAGGACACATTTTACATTTTCCATCTTATATAAACTTCTATGTATAATGGATTGTTATGGAGTGGGCTAAGGGAAGACATATCGCTTTGGTTGAATGTAATTTGTTGGGTTGGAGCTAGGTGTCTAACCAAAGCTTGGAATTTATTAGGGGATATGTCACTAGAAATAGTGTATTGGGTTAAAAACTCATTCAAAATGTTCTTGTGGATTATTTAGATTCATAGTAAATCCAAAATAAAAAATTGTGATAGTGTCTTCTATAATTGTTCCACAATATCAAACTTCTTATCTTGGTCAGTAGTGAATGGTTTATTTTGAGGCTAAACAGTTGGTTGGATGATAGCTAAAGTGGCAAATGGTTATGGGATTGGGATAGTAATCTTTGAATTTTAAGTTATGATTACATAATTAGGATTAAATACTAGACCATTATTGTTAACTACTACTGGAAATGGTGTGGGACTAGATAGGATAAGTCTCGATTGCTAGTGCTCTTAGATGTGGTCACATGGCAAGAACCAATTGTCACTATAAGATACAAAAATGGAAGTCCTAGTTTTTTGGTTTGCCTATATGCACTCTTAGGTCAAAGAAGGATTTTCCATGTAATTTGGATGAACAATAATGCTTGGCAATGATCTAGGCTGATTAGTGTTGGGTCTAGGATTAATAGAGATGATATTAATGATACCTCCTGAAATATGACCTAAAACCCTATTATAGTCATGTACAACTGCATGGTAGGTTTGTTAATTGTTACCATTTTGACCTTAGTTTTTTCCATTTTTTTTCATTGTGGATTCTACTTCTAATTTTGTCAATTCTATTGGTTTGGCCTCTAATTTTGATACTGTTGATTTTGTTACTACACTGGTCATTGTTGTTGTTATTATTGATTTTTTTGTTGTTACTAATTTTTATGTTAAAGAAAAGGGTTTTGATAAATCCCTAGAGTTTTATTGGAAGTGGAAGCACCATTATCCGCTCTTATCTCCCCATTCTCTAACATATTTTCAATTAAATGCTTAATTTGGACACATCTTCACAGATTATGCCCATTGACCCAATGATAGTCACAAAATTCATTTTCTCGATACCAATAAGGGTAGGAATGCCTTGTAGATAATGCTTTGGTATAGGCCAACTAATCAGATTAGTGGTAGTAAGCTTGAAAAATATAGATTTAATGGGCTCTCCTAGGTAACTAAAGACACAATGTGCAAGCATGGTTCGCTTAAGAGGAGGGGTTTGCAATGGTAAAGGTTATTGTATTTGTTGTGTAGGTTTTAGTTGTTACACTTGCAGCATTGGCTAGAGAGGTTGTTGGGTAGGAATAACTAAAAAGGCAATGTAAATAAGGTTTGCATAGTTTAAATATGATGGGATTTGATTACTCCATTTCCCATAACATTCCTATTTTGGTTGAATTACTTTGATCTTTCTTGGTTGTTGGCTTATGCTGATTGTGATGCTTGTGCTTGATTAGGATGTTTTTGTTGGATATTTCTTTTATTGGTAGAATTAAACTTGATGACTCCTTTATTGATGCATGCCCACTCGATCAACAAACCTTTATCAATTATCTTCTTGAATTTATGTGCACATTGTAACTCCAGATGGTAAGCTATCTCACTATGTAGATTTTTTGGTAAACATAGGGGTTAATTGTTTATCTAGTAAAATATGGGTGAAACAGCTTGTAATGTCTCTCCATCACAGTAAATAACTTACAAAACTCTCACCTTCTTTTTTCTTTACTTGCGTCAGGTCTACTAAGGAAATCTCATGCTCAAGATTATAGGAAAAGTGCTACATAAATTTATCAGAAAGATCATCAAAGTTCATTACTAAATTCTTAGGAAAATTTAAAAACCACTCCAAGGCTTGTCCAACAAAGCTCCTTAGAAATAAAAGAAAAAGGTATATGTTGTTATACGCCACTAGTTGAAATGCAGCAAAGAATTCAGTCAAATGAGCCTTTGGGTCACCTTTCCCTTTATATTTTTCAAATTTGGGTGGTTCATATCCTAGAGGAAATGGTATCTGAAAATATTCCATGTTGAATGGATAGGAACACACATAATCCAATTTGAACTTTTTCATCAGCTTCCTCTCCTGAATAACAATAATTGCATCTTTTATCAGTTACAATTCTTGTGATATGAAACTAGAAGGGATATTGGTTTGAGGGAGAATGTTGGTTTGGGTAAATGGCTAAGAGGTCACAAGTGGGATACTTTAACCAGGGTATGATGGAGACACTTAATGGGGTATATTGGTTGCATTGGGGAATGGACCAGGAATGCACATATGTGGATTATGATGTACATGAAATTGCAATTTGGCTACATGATATTCTAGTTTGGGTTGGAGATAAAGGTTTGACTTGAAGGATTGTGTGGTTAGGATGGGAGGATATAACTATATTGTTCCTGTTGTGGTTGGAAAGGGACATGTTATCGATTAATCAAACCTTGATTTGAGTGGGAACTTGTGGACCAAGACTCTGTCTCTAAATTCAGGGCACATTTTAAATTAATGACTATCTAGTAGGTATTTGAGAAACATGGGGAGTTCCTTGTCACATGAATCCCTATGAAGAAGTAAAAGTAGGTTGTAGATTCAACATCTATCGTTGACCAATATTTGCATGTTGTTGACTAGTGATTGCTTGGTTTTGAATTAACATATTAGTATGTGACTAAAGAGGTATGTTTGTCATTACCAGATGAGGAGGAACATTATTTTCCATCGATTGAGGTGGTAATGTATTTATCCTTTATTATGTTGATACACTAGATTGTGTTTGTTGTTGTGGAATACCACTTGCTACTTATTGAGGGGGGGTAAGATTCATCACATTATATCACTGAGGCATGACATTAGACATTGTTTGATTACCTAATCCTATAGGTTGTACACTTGAGGAAGTGGTTGGTTGAGGCTGGGGTGTAGAAACCCCTATTATTTTGTATGATGATCTACTCATGGGATTAACTATATACACATATTTTTGGCTAATTATTTGTGCATTAGTACCACTTTGATCAAGATTGGATGCTATTTGCACATTGTCCACTATGTTTGTCTCATTATTTAGCATAGATGCCAAAGACACTTCTTCAATAACTAGTATTTAGATCATGTTATCCATAGAAGTGGTTTGTACAAATGGGTCATAACTCAAATTCTCTTATCTAGTTAATTCCATCCACACTCTTATTGAAGGTACTAAGTCAATGAGGGGATTACTCACCATGTTCATTTGATTGAAATCACATGCTAAATTAAAGTAGTTTTGATATGATGTTTGCATTTCGTTAAAGTGATCTTCCATGATGTTTTTACCTTGATTGGATATATTGGGGTCTTGATACGTTGTTTGGACTAGAGCCATAGGATTGCTAGAAGAAGCATGTTGATCATAAATGATATTGTGGGGCACTCTTACTAGACTTGGTAAATTTTCATGGGGGAAGTTTTCCAGAAACTTGGCCCCTACCTCTACGGCTCTAACCAAAATCTTATTTTTATTCTCTAATAAATGTCGCTCAAATAAAAATAGATCATGTGTGGAAGCTATATTAATAGAGTATGACTATTGAAGAACTGGCTCATTCTCTATTGGTATTATAGCTAGATATTTTATGGTTTGATCTTGGTCCTACTCTGAATAAGGTGGTGTATTAACTAGATAGTTAGCTAATGGATCTTGGCTTTATGCCCCTAATTGAGTATTATAAGAGGCATAAGACTCTGTCTCATAAGAAATATTATCTACATATGGTTATTGCACCATTTCTTCCTATACAATTATATTACTAATCTATAGATTGTACATGAGTCCAATACGAGTGTAGGAATACATGTTGGGATCCATAGTCAATGCTTTGCGATAAAAGTTCAAAGAGTTATATAAATTCTAAAAAGGTTAAAATCTAAAATAAATGATGCCTTCAACTTGGTCTAGATTTTTCAAAAGGATCAAAAGGTTTATACAAAGATTTGTGAGGAAACAAGCTAACATAAAATATCTAACGTTTCACCATTCACACAAAGGTAAGAAAGTAAATGGATTGAAAATCAAAATGCCAAACTCTAAGGTCAAAGTGTTTCAAATCAGTCTAATCTAGGAATTTAAAAGTTGATAGGTCTTTTGGCCAAATGTGGTGTCAAAAGATAGGCTCAAACAAGGCATGTGCTAGGAATCTTGGCCAAATGACATCAAAATCTAGACTTTGAAAATAGATGAAATTTTTAATCTAATGGATTTGAAACACTTCTAACAAACACTAGGTATTTGATTCTTGGTCTTGAACTTGATCAACTAGGTATAAGGTATGAAACAAAAGGCACTTTAGCAATAGTTTATTTTCTCATAAATAATGGTATAAAACTTGGTTATTTTGATAAATAGGCTAGACAAAGATGAGAAGTATAACTATGTTTTAGACAAAGGATCATAGAAACACACTAGGATTGGCCTAAAAATGTAAGAATAGATTTGAAATTCTATCCAAAAAAGGTCTATGAAACAAAATTTGAAATGATTTGGGTAGTGTAATGGCACTATACTACCCAAAAGGTGTGATAAAAAAGGTTGTTTCAAAAACTATCTAAGGTAAAGATAATTTTCCACAATTTTTATAGCATAACACTACCTTTCTTGACTCAAAATGTTATGGTATATAGACTTAAAGTACAAGTGTTTAACACAAAATGGCTTACGTCTATTAAGTGATGACAATGATCATGAGTCTTAAATGGCCTTCAACCTAAATTGGAAATTAAACCTAAGTTACCTCAAGTTTATTACAAATGGTGAACCCACTTAACACATCAACCCTATGAACTTGTAAAAGTGTAATTTTGAATTTAAATTAGAAGTGAAGGACTTAAAAAACTTTGGTAAAGGTCCAGACTCAATTGGGTAGCATAATTACATTAAAGAGGATGATATGAATCTTCAATATTTTGATGGATTTTGAATAAGGCAAACTGATGATCTCACACAGGCATCATAAGGCCTCTTTGTTTAAAGAAAAAATTGGACTATGTGTTTGGTTTTGGATTTTTTGTTTACACTAATTTCTGACTCCAAACAATATTTTGATCTAGGACAAGACCACCTAATTAATTGACCTTAGATCCTAAACTAACAAGGTTGCTTGGTATTATTAGAATCTATCAATATACATCATTTGAGAGGATTTTAAGTGTTCTTCCAAAAGTAAATGTGCATTATATAGTAGGGTTTTTACATCCCCGCTTCTCTCAAATGATAGTAATGACATGGACCTTGAGGTGCACCTTGCACCAACAATACTTTTGTGGTAAGTGGGGATTTTATCTAAGATAAAGTTTCCAAACAATCTAGGGGAATCAATTGCATAATGACTTTCACACCAAATAATGCAAAATAAAAGCACAGATTTTGGGTCCATATCACTTGGCTTGTTGAAAAAAGGTCTAGTCATTTTTGCAACCACTATATCCTATTATTCACTTAGTGTAGTGCGATGTCCAAAGTACCACTATGTCCTATGTGCAACTCTAAAGGAGCAAAATGAAGTCAATGCTGGGAGATGAAACCCTAGGTCAAAGCTTCCCTAAAGAAGTTGTAGGAGGTGACAAAGTCCCCCTCACAAGCCAAGATGCATAAAAATAAATAAAGCATGAAAGTAGAAAGACTTTAGGGTCATTTTCAAGGTCATCCAAACTTTTATGAGTTTTTAGGGAGTGTTTTAGATGGCATTCTTTCTAAGCCTTGGACTAGGCTACTTGCAATAGGAATGGCGCTTTTGATTCCAAGGGTTCCCTATAGGGGATAAATGGAAGAGAATACACACAACATTACTCTTTTTTCCCAAAAACATTTGATTAAACAACTATTGAAAACAAAAATTGACAAGTGTGTTCAATTTTAAACTCAAAATGAAAAGTTTGGTGGTGTTCATTTGACCCCTTGGTCTTAGTTACAAACTTTGAAAACATTCACTAAAAACACCTAAATTCTTTGTTAAACACCAAAAACAAGGTTTATAATTGATTTTTAAGCATGCAAAATTTATTTAAACATGTTTTGAAAAAAATTTAAGCTTGGTCTTGTATCAAAATTATTAGCATGTCCTTTAGCTTTGAATCCCTTTTGAGTTTGAAACAACAAACTTTGCAAAAATACCTCTCAAATTTGTGTTTTTGGAAAAATATAGTGACTGATATTGGTTATTACTACCGATGTTGGTTATGGCTAACTGATATATGGTTGATGTCAGTTCTTCTAACCAATGTTGGTTAAGCCAAGTAATTGATGTTGATATTTCTTATTGATGTCAGTTATTGTGTAAAAATATGGTAACAAAAAATGGCAAAATAAAGTTAGAAAATCAATTTTCAAGAGTTTTAAAGGCTCAAATAAATATTTTAAAGTTGCAAAAGGATCTCCTTCAGGTGTGAGATGTTATCTAGGAATTTGACTCAAGACAAGATGGTTAGTATGGTGTTAGTTCCAAAATGAGAGCAAGATGAAACAAACACACTAATAGCATAACATCTCTAGGACTAGGAACTAAGAAGAGCTTAGTTAATAAACACAAATGACAAACACAACTAAAAAGCAAGGAATCAAATACAAGAATTCCTTCACCTTCCTTAGATGCTCTAAATGCCTTTGTAGTGGTGGCTTTCTTAGCTTGTGCTCATGAAGTCCTTGGCAATGGAAGCTTGACAACTTCCGTCTCTCCTTGGAACCTTTGGATTATGGCTTGGATTGGCTTGGAGTCAATTTGGCATTATAAAACTAGTTGCTTGAAGTTTTTTGAAATAATTTTGCATTATAAATTTTCACTCATTAAGCTTAAAAATGATGTTTATGGCCTCTATATTTATAGATTTTTGGATTTGATTAGAATTAACCTGAACCATCCATCTCAAGATTGAGATGGGTGGTTGAGGATTAATTCAATTTTTGGAATTAAGTTTATAATTATCCTCATCATGTAATTGGAAGAAGGGGCAATTAAGAGGTATCGAGGGCATCATGGAAGGCATTGATGAGGCATGAATCTTGATATTTGTGGCATTTATGGCTTAGGGATGTCTTCCCAAGAAATAAGGTCACCTGATGATGCAGATATTTAATATTCATTTCTAAAAATAAGTATTCAACAAGTTTCCATGGAATTATTAATTATGCCTTGGTTTGGGTTAATTATCTCTTTAAGCATGATTAAGCACATTATGCACAAATTACCCAAATTGATTTGAATACCTTGTTATTGGTCCAAAATTTGACTAGATTTGAATTAGAAAGTGATGTCAGATGCATTGGAACCATATTACCATTTAGGATGTTTCCAAAAACAAATAATAAAGGCATAAGTCTTGTGCAAAATATTTGATAGGGAAGAGCAATCTAGAGCACCTAGGTGCAAATTTGGCATTTTGACTCAGAATGATTTGATCAAAGTTAACTGGCCCATAAATTACATTGCCCCATTTCATCATACCCTGGCCAAACTCGATACTTGAATATCTCATTGTTACATCATTTTATGTGTTTTAGTGTTTTTAGGCTAAACTGTACATTTTAGGTGGGAACTATCCAAAATATTGATCGAAGATTATCAATGGCCATTTTTGGGTGTCTATAATTACTATACTATTGAAGGAGGGGTTTGTTAAAGAATTACATTGACAGTGTCAACCTAGTCTTCCAAATAGAAAATAGAATATAGAACTAGGTCGATAGAGTGGACCTAGTTTGTTGTATAGGGGTAGTTTTAAAGACTACTAACTATGAAAAATATAATTATATTGAATAATGAAAATGAATGAGAAAGGGAGAAAGGAACCTTGGTGGGTTGGAAGATGTAGAGGAAAGTGAGTTTTTTTTGGAAGTGCCTTGGTTTTTACTTTCAAATTCTACCAACTGTGTTGATTGGCTCAACCTATTTCTACAGTTCCTTATTTGCTAAAACCTACAAAGAATACTATGGTGACAATGCCAACTTAGTATGTTTTTTGGAAGTCTAGAAGTGTATTGTGTTGATAGAGTCAACCTAATATCCTATCTAGAAGTGAAAACCTATATTGTGTCAATCTATTTGACCGACTTGCTTATACTTGATGAGAAACTTGAATAAACAAAACATAGTCGTATTAATGATATTATGTGTTAAACCTATGCATAGAATTTAGAAACCATACTAGAATTATATACCCAATATTGAAAATATGGACAAATCATAAATAAAATAAAAAAATAATGAAAAAGTGAAATAAAACCTGCAAGGGTTAGATTCATGTCAACTTCACCAGAATGCATGTAATAAAAAATGCATCATGTCTATAAATCAATCCTAATTCAAAAAAGATAGATCATACTTACACTTTTGATTGGTGATACATTAGATAATCAAGAACATGACCAATATGGGGTTTGATAGACCCGATAGGGGATATTTTATAATAATAAACCATATTAGGGAGGGTTACAAAGCCTCCAGCCAAGCACAATCATGCAAAAACCCTAACTAAGCCTTATTTTTTATATTCACTAAACTAATAATAAGTAAATCAAATAAATCTAATATAGTGCTCACCAAATATTTTGGCACAAAGTGGGGGTAAGAAATAATAAAATTAAACATGTATAAGAAACATATACTCATGATAATGTATATGAAATCGTAATGCATGGAAGAGATTTAAAAATGCATATCTATCTACTCTTACAAAGGAGAAAAAAAGTTAGGAATACTTACCTTTGAAGACAAACACACCAAGCCTCAATCTCCCTTGGCCAAGGTGCTTCAAAATAGATTATTATGGTATGTGAGGATGACAAGGATCAATCATCTCTAGTCTACGCAACCTATTAATGCATCCAAAATCCTTATCCATAAGATAATATCCATACCTCCAAACAAAGTATGAAACCCTAAACTTGATTTTCAAGTATAATGGTGGATAAGAAGATGTGTAATAGTTCTTACTTCTTATTCTATTATATAAATAATTAAAAAATAAATTTTTATACATAGGTGGATTTAGAATTAAGCCCTTCTGAAAGTTTTGGATAATAAGGTTGACCCTGTCAACCTAGTACAATTATGGATAAAAAGTCACTAGGTCATAGGATAGGTTGGCCAAGAGCCGACCTAGATCCTAAATGAATTTTACTCAATATATTACATGGTCGACCTAGTTGACCTAGTATAGTAAATATTTAAAAGGGGCTTAAGGTTAGGAAAAGTGGGACAAATGGTGGAAGATTATTAAGGAGTGAGTAGTAAAGAATAAAAAACTTAGGGGAATGGTTTTTAGGAGACAAATGTCGATAACAAGTGGCAGAAGGGACAATAATATTATAAAGCACTAATAGTCTACCCACCCATTTTTGGGTGTACCCTTTAGGGTATGCACTCAAAGTTATTAAGACTCGATAGGCTCCTATAATATATAATTGATAAAATTTTAAAAATATTATGTATACACTTTGAATAATTGGTATCAGATTAAGTCCTTTGGAGGAGGCTTGGTAGATTGAAGGTGACTCTAAAAGTAAAAGATGGCTAGGCTTGTGAAATTCATTGTTGAGATTATCATAGAGGACTACATGATGGTAATGTCAAAATTAACTAAGAAGAAGAAGGATTATATTGAATCCAAGCCTAAAATCAAACCTAAGGACTTTGAAGACATGTTGAAAGAAAGGTATAGGTCCAAATATGTTTTATTAATGTTATGTTGAGGTCATAACATGAATGAATTAGGTAAAGGAATCAAGGTGTCTTGAAAAACCTTATTCTAGGCCTTGTAATAAGGTATTTTCAAGTATTTTGGTGAAGTAAGCATCTATAAAGGCGGAGGTTTGCAAATGAATAATAAGTTGATCATCAAGCTAGAGGAGCTGAGTTGAGTCTATGAAGTTGTCATAGATGAGAAAAGGTATGTTAGAGGCCTAAGTATGTTGATGAGGCCATGATAAGATGATACATAGTTGAAGAAGGGTATATAATAGAGATGAGAAGATGACTGAATGCTTTAGGTCTTTATTAGGCCTAAAAAGTTAAGGTGGTTGACTTTGTAATATTGTGAAATTTTCTTGTATGCATAGTGAGTCTGGGTTGAATTTACTGAGTTATCTTATTGGGACATCAAGTATAAGAATAAAGAGGGAGATTGATGTATGTTTACTCATTCATTTTAGTGTTTATAATATCTAAAGATGCATCTGAGTGTATAAGGATCTAAGAAGGTGATTTTACCTTATGGGCTTGATCAATGAGATAATGGGAAGATAATTTGATGGTATTATTGAGATCATTATAGGCATTCAAAGGTGGTCTACATATTCAGGTAGTATGGATTAAATAATATCAAAGAGGTCTGAGTTTGAAAACAATAGTGAAACCATGAGAATCTAGTAAGTATAAGGTGTTTACAAAGTTGGTTGCTCTGAGTCTTTACCATATGAAGTCAAGTGATCTTGGTGAATGTCAAGGTGAAATTAGGATCATATAATGCATGTGAACAATGTATGATGTCATGTCCCCTTTTTAGTTGACATGTCCAGAGTTGAAGATTAGCCTATTATGCGACCCTCGTAGGCTGATGGGATGGATAGAGGGTCTTGATAGAGATGGGTTGGAATTCGTTTGGGCTCTTTCGGACATGAATTAAGGGAGATATTAATATTTGATTGATTTAATCAAATATTAATTATTTGATCTCATTTTAATTAATTATTACTTAATTATTAATTATTGACTAATTATTAATTAATTATTAATTATTAATGATTGGGTCTAATTTTAGGATCCTAATCCTAATTTAAGACTTGGTCTAATTTTAAGACCCTAGTTCTAAATTAAGGAAGTCTAATTTAAGGGAGTCTAATTTTAGCAAGCACACCTTTGGAGGTGTATAAGAATCTCTCATGGGAGAGAGTTTGTATTTTGATGATTATTGATATTGATTCTTGTTAAGAAATTCTTCTGTGAAGACTGAGCCAAGGGTTCCAGTATTCCATCTGCAGTGGAGAATGTCAACTCTTCATTGTGTGCGATTCAAAGGTTGTGAAAGATCAGCTGATCTATTGCCAAACTGCATTGAAGAATGTCAACTCTTCAGTGTGAGCGATTCAGAGGTTGTGAAAGATCGACCGATCTATTGCCAAATTGGGAGATAACTTCATCCAGAAGCTATCACATGTACTTACAAGTTTGAGAGATAACTTCACACAGAAGCTATCACGAGGGTTTATAGGTATTTTTATTATTTGGGTTTTGATTCCAAAATTATACAGATATAGATCTTTTGTATTAGCCCATAATCCTACAGATCAGGATCAAGCATATAGGTTGAGCAATATCAGCGGCCATACGACTTCCGTACAGATCTGTGAAAGTCCGTACGCATCTACAGAAAGTTCAGGTACCAACATCGGCAAACAGAGACTTACAGGGACCGACATTGGTCGACTCATCACCGACGTCGGCAAGGGGACCACTACAGGTCGACCGATGACGGTAGTATAACCGACGTTGGCGACTATGTTTTTACACAGCAGGCCGAGACGTGCCAGATTCAGCCCAGTTTGCGGAATATATAGGAAATAAAGGCCAAACTTTCGATATTCTTTGTATATTTGATAGAGGATCTCTATTGTAAGCTTATGAGCAAATAAATAAGAAATTATACTGTGATTTATTCATCTATCTGAAGATATTTTGTAGAAATTCAGATAAGCAATTTGGAGCTTTGTTTTGATATTCGAAGGGATATTACAGTGGTATCAGAGCTTTGGTCTTTGGTATCATAGTTTTGTGTCTTTCATATATCTCTATTGGTAAGGGATATTACAGTGGTATCAGAGCTAAATCCTGCCATCCTGAGGGTTTGACAGATCTTATGCAGCCACAAGGGTTGGGACCACATGGGTATTTCACGTGGAGTAGAGCTTTGCTTGAAGGTACTCAAGTTTTAGAACAACCGCCGGAAGACATGGGTGATGATATTGGCAGGGCCCGTATTCCTCACCATCCGAGAGATCAAGATGATCCAGAGGTTTTACTTACTCTTAGAGAACTACGAGAAGGGCAAAGGCAGAATAACCAGGTATTACAGCAGTTGGCAGTAGCACTGCCAAGATTGGGTTCTCCGAGGAGACATTCCCCACACCGTGAAGATGTCAGAAGTGTGCAGGATCACAGAGAGGTCATGGGACTATTTCTTGTACAGAAAATAGGCCTACTAGGCCTATCTTTGTGAGACAGGAAGCAGAGGAGGTGATAGCAGGTGAGGAGCATGAGGAGGCATTTACGGACACACTTAGGGCAGCGACTGAAGAGTGGGAGTCATTACCACCTATGGTCAGGGAGATGATTACTTTTGACCGATTCCTCACACAAAGGAAAGAACATTACCGAGGTCGATAGAATGGGAGACCAAGACCCCAGAACAATGATCTGAAGCATGCTACTAGTAGGCTCACACTAGCAACATTTGACGGTAGTGGTAAGGTGACAGCACAGGCCTGGGTTAGTAAGCTGGATACATTTCTCACATTGCGACCGATGGGTGAGGAAGATGCTATCAGATATGCGACACTACATCTCGAGGGAGTAGCTCACGAGTGGTGGCACCATGGGATGGTGACACTCCATCATGATCAGATCACTACTTATCAGGAGTTTGTGGACAGGCTGGTGGAGCATTTTGATAGGAGGGATCCAGAGTCCTATTTCTGAGAGTTGGCACAGTTACGCCAAAGCGGCAGTCTAGAGTCATACATTGGTGACTTCCAGAAGTTATCAGTCATGGTTCCTGACATTTCAGAGAGGCGACTAGTAGTACTCTTCATGGAGGGATTGACAGAACCACTGAGAGGTTGGGTCAAAGGCTTTGATCCTCCTTCCTTATAGGAAGCTATGAAGAAGGCACGTAGTATGGAGATGTCAGCCCCATCTAGTAGATCTAACTCCAGAGGCACTTCTTCATCTAGAGACCATAAGCACTCCAACGGGGATACAGAGAGACCGGATTTTAACATAGATAAATCCGGGGTTAAAAATGATTCAAAGGCTAATCCAGCAGCACCACCTTTGGATCGTGAGGTGCTTAATGATTTACGCAGGAAGAAGCTTTGCTTCTACTGCAAAGGTCCATATGATATCCATCACGATTTTCCTTTGAGGCCTAAGGGCAAGACGAATCGTATGATGTGGGTATATTATGAGGAGTCAGAATCGGAAGATTTCGAACAGCATGATAGTTCTGAGGAGGCAGAGGCTTCAGAGCCTAAGGCAGAGGCAGATTTAGAGCTTCATATACAGGAGGCACGCCTATCCAGCATTCAGTCGGATGAGTCATTTAGACTCCGTGGAGTTTTGGCAGGGCAGAAGGTTACCACCCTTGATACAGAAGCCACACATAATTTCATAGATGCTAGATTTATGGAGAAGCGTGGACTCACTACCGAAGATTTTGAGGGAATTAGAGTTAAGGTAGTCGATGGTCACACTCTGAGGTGTGAGCGCATGATTAGAGACCTCCCATTGCACTTGAACAACTATGAGTTCAAGGCTAATTATTATGTAATGAACATGGGGGACATAGAATTAGTTTTGGGTATGAAGTGGCTTCATTCATTTGAGGAAGTTACTCTTCGACTCAAAGACATGGAGGTTCATTTTGAAGTTGATGAGAAAACACATATTCTTAAGGCAATACGGGGCAGCAGCTTCAAACATATGTTTTTTCATCAGATAGAGATGCCTACAGTGCATGACATGATAGAGTGCGATGACGAGTGCCCATTGGCACCAACACAGGAGATATATGGGGACGAGCTGTGTCTTGAGGTGAGTTCAGTTCAAGAGTTAGCACATGTGGTAGGGACTCGGCGTTCTGTTACAGGCGGGTCACATGATGATGATATGAGTATGTCTAGCATTCACATTCTAGATTCAGATATTATTCAGGGCCTGGAGTTCATGTTGATTGACAGCGGCAGAGATCAGGACTACATTTGGGATCCAGGAGGAAAATTGATTGGTTTATCATTCAGCAATTGCTTGAGGGCAAGCAATTTTAGGAGGGGCGGATTGTCATGTCCCCTTTTTAGTTGACATGTCCAGAGTTGAAGATTAGCCTATTATGCGACCCTCGTAGGCTGATGGGATGGATAGAGGGTCTTGATAGAGATGGGTTGGAATTCGTTTGGGCTCTTTCGGACATGAATTAAGGGAGATATTAATATTTGATTGATTTAATCAAATATTAATTATTTGATCTCATTTTAATTAATTATTAATTAATTATTAATTATTGATTAATTATTAATTATTAATGATTGGGTCTAGTTTTAGGATCCTAATCCTAATTTAAGACTTGGTCTAATTTTAAGACCCTAGTTCTAAATTAAGGAAGTCTAATTTAAGGGAGTCTAATTTTAGCAAGCACACCTTTGGAGGTGTATAAGAATCTCTCATGGGAGAGAGTTTGTATTTTGATGATTATTGATATTGATTCTTGTTAAGAAATTCTTCTGTGAAGACTGAGCCAAGGGTTCCAGTATTCCATCTGCAGTGGAGAACGTCAACTCTTCATTGTGTGCGATTCAGAGGCTGTGAAAGATCAGCTGATCTATTGCCAAACTACATTGAAGAACGTCAACTCTTCAGTGTGAGCGATTCAGAGGTTGTGAAAGATCGACCGATCTATTGCCGAATTGGGAGATAACTTCATCCAGAAGCTATCACATGTACTTACAAGTTTGAGAGATAACTTCACACAGAAGCTATCACGAGGGTTTATAGGTATTTTTATTATTTGGGTTTTGATTCTAGAATTATACAGATATAGATCTTTTGTATTAGCCCATAATCCTATAGATCAGGATCAAGCATATAGGTTGAGCAATATCAGCGGCCGTACGACTTCCGTACAGATCTGTGAAAGTCCGTACGCATCTACAGAAAGTTCAGGTACCGACATCGGCGAACAGAGACTTACAGAGACCGACATCGGTCGACTCATCACCGACGTCGGCAAGGGGACCACTCAGGTCGACCGACGACGGCAGTATAATTGACATCGGCGACTGTGTTTTTACACAGCAGGCTGAGACGTGCCAGATTCAGCCCAGTTTACGGAATATACAGGAAATAAAGGCCAAACTTTCGATATTCTTTGTATATTTGACAGAGGATCTCTATTGTAAGCTTATGAGCAAATAAATAAGAAATTATATTGTGATTTATTCATCTATCTGAAGATATTTTGCAGAAATTTAGATAAGCAATTTGGAGCTTTGTTTTGATATTCGAAGGGATATTGCAGTGGTATCAGAGCTTTGGTCTTTGGTATCATAGTTTTGTGTCTTTCATATATCTCTATTGGTAAGGGATATTACATATGATGACCTTGACAAAGTAGGTAAATCACAAGAGTGATCACGAGTACTCTTACTCAAAGAGTTTGAAAATAAAGAATGAGGTCTCACAGACCTATCTAGTAGTTTGCCACATAGAAGTTATTATTATCTAGTATGAGCCATCATGGCTTGAGAAAAATCAAAAGGAATTTAGATTGAATGTAAGCTCTAATAAAATATATGAGTCATAGATTGATCCACAAGAATAATGAAATTATGAAAACCATTTGAATTTTGAATAACGAAGTTGGAAGTGTTGTTGAAAGAAAAGGGAATGTTCTTTAAAATATGTTAAGGTGAGGTATCTCAGTGAGTATTTTGAGTGTAATCAATTTATTTCAACCATGTTAATGACAAGGAGATAAATAGTGTGTTCTAAGTTCATTTGAAATGAGAGCATGGTCTTATGGGGAGATTTTTAGTTTGTGTGATTAAGAATTTGTATACTTAATTATATATAAGCCTAATATGGGTTGAACTTCTATTTTGATTGATTAAAGGAAGACTAATCTTGTTTGGAGAGAAAAGGTGTGTTTTTAGTTGATCTAAGTCCAAAGATAAGTGGACTATCTATATATTACTATGTAAGAATGTGTATGGCCCTTTATAATTAATGTCAAGGGGGAAGAAAGTATTTATTAGGAGAAAGACCAATTTGGGGAAGATCTAACTTGAAGAGATAAGATTGTTCTGCTGTGTTAGAGTGTTTGCCATCAATGACAAAGGGGGAGATTATTGAGGAATGTTCCTATTGGTATGTTGATACATTTATGTTATCATTTATGTCAAAGATAATTAAGTGTAATTTATGTCTTATAGGTGATCTTGTGAATTTGCATTGTAAGTGATCATGATGGCCTAAGCATGAGATAATAGGTTCTTAAGTCCTACGCAAGGTGTTGGTAAAATGTTTAGATGTGACAAGATTATGAATAGTGATTACTTATTATTGATATGAGATATGAAATAGAGTGGTTATTGTGTTGAATTTATTTTTTTGATAAGCTCATTGATTGACCAAGTTCATAAGAAGTAATTCTTTGTGGATAAGGTGTTCACAAAGCATATTCTTGTCTTCGTGAAGGAATGTATAGTAAAGCCTAATGAAGTGAGTGAATTAAGGATTTTGATAATATGTTTAGTAATAGTTTATTATTGTATAAATTTTGTTTGGCATGAAAATTAATCTTAGAGTGCATCTATAATGGCAGGAAGGTATCAAAGTGGTCTTCTCATGAACCTAGTCTTAAGACCCTAGGTGGCAGAATGAGGTGTCATAATCAAGTTTGGAGGCTTGTGAGATCATGTGAGAATGTATTGAGGTTTTTAATGATTTATTAAGTGTTTTGACCAAGTTTTAGGTCTTAATTTGAAGGATAAATCATGAAAAGTAGGTCTTGAGGTCTCTTGAGTGCTAGATTGATGAGTTATAAACTCGAGAAGGAATTTTTGATGCTTGTTGCCACATGTGATTGTTGCATGGGAAGATAAGATATTAAGGAGAGATGGAAAATGGTCCTTGAAATTTTTTAAAATCATTAGGAGTTGGTTTTATGGGCAAATTTTTATGAATAAATATTAAGAATGAAAATCAGTCTAAAACCCTACTAAAACCCTCATAGTGACCCGATGATGAAGATTTTATTTTTGAGTTCCCAAAATGGATTGGTAAGTGAATTTTGATGATTTTAGAATTTATATTAATATTAAAGGTACCTCCAAGTGGAATTGAGTGTTTATGAGAGTGAGTGGAAGCTAAAATAAATCACTTATTTCTCAAAAAGTTTTTAAATAAGGTAGGGTTGAATGAGTCAAAGTTACACAATGAATGGATGTTAAATATTTTGAATTGTAATTAATTATCATGGTGGTTTATGAGAAATTTAAAAACCTTAAATGTGATAAACCAGTCATGAAAGATGGCATATCAGTAAAGGGCCTAATAGTGACGATAGTGAGAAAAAATAGGTAGGATTGAGAATGAGTTTAGGGATATGTTATAGTGGATTAGGAATGGATAAAATTTATTTATGTTGTTTTTAAATAATTTTAACACAATAAAATATTTTTTATATGTCTTTGAGGTCATTGACAATTTTTCAAATGTTGTTCACAAGATGACCTATCTAGTGAAGAGGTGACAATGAAGGTGTAAGGTTCGGAGATTGGTCTATATAATTCGTATTTGCCATTTTACCTCTATATATTTGTGTTTGTATATGTTTAAAATATGTATAAGTATAATAATCATGAACTATTAATTAATTTTTATGTATACATAAGTTTTGGAATGCAATATCATCATGACTGGTTCACAAGGTAAAATGTTAGTTTTGAGTATGTGATATTGATGAGTTGGAGGATCTCTAAACTTAAATGATGCACATAATTATTATGATTTTGTTTTTAGTACCTAAAATACATATCCATTATTTATGGAAGTTTTAGAGTCACTTTTATGAGTTGAGATATGGGATCCAAAATGTCTTATCTGGCTATGTAAGAACTATGAAAGAGAGGGTTAACAAATTGGTCTGCAAGAATAATGATTAACACTAGAACCAATGATATATATATTAGAGTATGTTATAAAGGTAAAATATGAACTATTAATGTGAATTATAAGTCATGTAAGTGTCCTTATATTAGCTTAAGATAACATTTTTTAAGACTATGTTTTTGGAAGTATAGGTAGTTTTCTATGTGTGAGTGATAATGATGTTCCTATGTCATTTTCACCAGTTTGGAAATGTACCAAGAATGTGGTGATGTATTATATATTTAATGAGATATAATAAATGAATTTAGAGATTTATTAATGATCAAAGTGTATACACATAATATTTTTAAATTTTATTGATTAATGACACTTTGTATCTTGCAGGAAGTTGTCGAGTCTCAATCTCTCTGAGTGCATGCCTTAATTTTAATATTAAGGCATGAAGAGAATCAATGATTTGTAATATTGTAATTAATTTTACCACTTTACATCCACTTCTATCCTCATAAAACCATTGAATCTAAGCTTATTATTCTTATTCCTATCCATTCCAGTCATATGCGCTATGTTTTATCCTTCATTTCTTGCCTTAACACCCTTTTGACCTGTTGGTTGTTCTAAGTCAACTAAGTCAACCTAATTGAGTTTAGGAAATTTTTATCTCTTTTATTTATTTTCCTCTTAGCCAACCTAGCACATACCTAGAGAGTTATCCTTGAAAACATGCCAGGTTGATCGGGTCGACCTAACACAACTGGTTTTTACAAAAGTTTTTAGGGTAAGATACCACTATATATACAAGGTCATTTAACACCATTTGATAAGAGTGAATAATTAAGTTAATAAATGTGAATTAACATCTACGTATTGACCATTATAATTTGTGAATAAATCTTTAGGGTTCCATACTTTCTTTGGATCATTGATATCATCTTGTGGATAAGTCTTTTGGATGCTTGGATAGGTTGCATAGCCTAGAGTTGATATATCTTAGTTTCCATTACATACCATGATAATCTATTATGAATCAACTTGGACAAGGGGGAGACTGAGACTCGGTGGGTTCATATTAAAAGGTAAGTATTCCTAAATTTAGTCCTCATTTGTAAGACTAGATAGATAGAGAATTTGTAATCTTCTCTTCCATGTATTAGGATTATGTATACATTGACGTGAGTATATGTCTTCTAAGACATGTTTAGTTTAGTTGTTAATTTTTTTTTTTTCTAAACCCTAATTTGTGGCAAAATATTTGTTTTGAACTAAATTATAATTACTTTTCTTGATATTAGATTAGTGAAATATTAAATCATAGGACTCTTTTAGCATTGTTATGCGATTATGTTAAACTATAAACTTTAGAACCCTATCTCACACGATGTGTTGTGACAAGTGATACCCTAATCAAGTCTAGTGGATCCTCACATTGGTCATGATCCCACTTAAAAATTATATGCCCATAATCATAAGTGTAGGTGTTATCTATCCCATTTAATCTGGGATTGATTTATTGACATGATGCATTTTTTATTGCATATATTCTGGTGAACTTAACATGAATCAAACCCTTACAAGATTTATTTCACTTATTTAATTTATATTAATAATTATTTTTATCATATCCTTACTGTGCTAGATCAACCTTTTAAACCTAATTTATTCATATTTGTGCATAGGTTTATAGAACCAAGTAATTGGCTCAACTAGCTTGACCTAGTACAGGTTTCAAAACTTGCATAATTTTCTTCAAACAACTAGATCAAATAGCTTGACTCAATATAGTTTTTACCAATTTTTAGAATTATTATTCAATAAAATAGGTCAACAAATTAGAACTAGTACATTTTTAACACTTTTTTAGTAGGTTTCTATATTTCATGTTCGACCAACTTGACCCAATTTATAGGTTTTTGACAATTTTCTCCAAAGTTCTTAATCATCAATCTTCTTTGTTTTCATTTTTACACCACTCATGTGATTTTTTATTCTTATGTATCTTTATGTTTCTATACTTTCCTTTCATAGTTTTTATTATTTAAAACTACCTCTGCATAGTCAACTAGGTCGAACCTATCGACCTAGTTATATGTTTTGTGTGTTCTGAAATAACTAGGTTGACCTAACTAACCTAGTTCATTTTCAAAATTTTCTTGCATATTATAGGTTAGACCCTATTTTTTATGATTTTACATATAGTTTCTCAACTATAACTTATTTCAAAGTTTTAATAAACCATATATCTTAATCACATCTCTCTTTTTTGTTGTTTGCATGCTTATAATAACTCACATAGTCTAATTAGGTGGTTTTCCAATAATCATTTAGTTGCATTATTTATATTATTTTTCACACACAAAAAAACCACATAAACATGGAAATGATTTTAACATATGACTACTTAGGTTAACCTAATTGGATTTCATCACCAAGGGGCAAGTTGACTTGATGCTCTGGTCAAGTATAAAACATGGTTAATTATATATTTTGTCTAAGCACCCAACATCCTTATCACTATGATGTGTGAAGTGAGGGGGTAGGCCCCAATACCAAGCTTATATCATTTCCATTATAGTCCCTTCCATCCTAAAACTATCCTTAGATTGTTATCTAGTATATTGCTTATAGCCAATCTCACTTTACACTTAAAATCAATTTTAATAATCTAATAAACATTCTAGGTTGACCAAGTATCTATCTTTACTTTCAAGTTATTTTCTTTCTCTTTGATCAATTTTGTGTGCAAAAGCTTGCATTAGCCAATGTTAGTGCAATATTTTGCTTTGTTTGTATCAATTGGATTGGCCAACATCAATTTAATTGACTATTTGTTTCCCTTTTAGTACTTAATGCTTTCTTACATTTCTTGTAATTATCTTACTTTAGTTCATAGATTTTTATCATCTTTCATTTCTTCCTTGTCTATTGTGCTATGTCAACCCTATTGACCTAGTATCTTTTTCAGCCTCTATACACTGTTCTAGGTCAACCTGATCGACCTAGTTTTATTTACAACATCTTTACTTTTTTTTGCTAGTTACTATTCACTAGACTAGGTCGATACTACGGACCCAGTGTAGTTTCACAGTCCTTATTTTTCACTAGTTTGACTAGGTCAACCTAGTACTATTATCAGTCACATTCTAATTTTTTACCTTCTCATCTTGTCTCTTTTCCTTTCATCATAAAATTTTTATTTGGTGATAACTCTGAATTTTAGTCAATAGACATGATATAATTCACCAATCCTAATAGGGTCTCCCATAGACAAAGTAGGGCTCCTTTTATAAATTCTAGTAATGTTCATATTGCAACCCACATAATGGATAATAGGACCCCTCCTCATACCAATTGTAGCAAAACCCTCCTATTCTCTTAAAGGATTAGCTTGAGTTAGATTATACTCCTAAAATGATTTTATTTATCATGGAATTCCATCAACATAGAGGGAAGTATAAACTCATGATTAGCCATCAAGTTGAAGAACCTCATTCTCCTACTCCCACTTTCTCAATTGGATTTTGGGGTACCAATTTATTTGCTTCTCAACCTCTCCCTTCAATCTTGACTCGTTATTATGCTATGACATCTTCTTCTCTAACTTCTTCCACATCCATGCCTAGCATCCCAACTAACATGGTAGGTTCTACATCTAGTGGGACTCTCATAAGATCCACTATCCTTAATCATTTCACTAGTTCATCATTTTCTATCTAAGGCACTCATGCTGCTAGTGCTCCTTCTTCTCAACCATTTACTATGCCATTTTTTGCTTCAGAAGAAAATTTTGCCACTAGTGACTCAAATTATCATATCTCTTCTCAAGCTCATATTAACACTACTAGTGGTACCCAATCCACTAATACCAACATAAAAACAAATACTATTTTTTCTAATAAAACTAATAAAACTCATCAACTCTCAATCAAATGAACACTTTCCAAGATCATAATATAAATCAAATGATGAGAATACAAAACCACCTTTTTAATCTTCAATCCAATCCTCAACCAATGGCTTGGGGCACACATAACCAAAGTATTCCTCCTTCTCTTTGATATTCTCAAGGTAATCTCATTCCTCAACCTCCATTAGTCAACAAAGTCATCAAGAATTTACAAATTAAATTCTTACCACCTAAATTACTAACATTAATATTGGAGGTATAACACCTACAATTTACTACAATGGATCAACCGATCCTTCCGTTCACCTCAAGACATTTAGAAATCTTTATAAAGATTGGGTCAAATTAAATACCTATGCCACTACAAAAAATCTTAGCCAAAACCCTCATTGGTAATTCCTTGGATTGGTACCATCAACTTAGAACACACTCTATCACTAGTTTGAAGGACTTAATAAATTCTTTAGTTCAATAATTTAAAACTAGTGATCTTATAGAGAACACTTTGGCCCATTTCATCAATTGCAAACAAATTAAAAATGAAATTGCCCAAGCCTTTGTTAAGTGATGAAATAGTTTGTCAAATAAATGTGAACATAACATGGTGGATGACAATATCTTTCATATCTTTACAAATTATTTATTTCCTAAATTACAATATCAAGTTGATATGCTTTCTCTAGGTATCTTGGAGTAACCCATCGATCAATCCAAAAGACAAGATTTCCTCATGTGCTAATTTGAGCTACCCCAACCTTCTATGGGCCCTCACCTATTAGTAAAGAACAAAAACTACAATATTACCAATGATGGTGTTATCAATTCATATGAAACCATTCACAATGTTCAATCTATCATTCCTACCCCTTCTTCAGAACCATCTCCCTCTCAACAATTCACTAATCCTCATTTCTCAACAAGAAACATTAATGTCCACCAAACTTCATCCTTGGATAAATTTCTTAAACATCTAACCAGGCCTCTCCCTTGAGAGTTTGACCCTAATCAACCTATGAAATTGTGGTATGATCCTAATAAGTTTTGTTGGTTTCATGCTTGTTGGGGTCACTCTCATGATTAACCATAAGTTTTATTGGTTTCATGGTATATAGTTCCATAATTTAGCTATGGAATTTATTCTTGGTACAAATTTTGATCATGATTATATTATTCATAAATGTCAAAAATATTATGAGGTTGCTTTCAATGATTATAAGTCACATGATAAAACTCAAGCCTTAAATAAAGAAAATTCTCATTTAGATATCTATAAAGACCCCTTGCCTAATCATTAACCAATCCAAGAAAGTCAAGACAAGCCCACTTCTTCCACCAATAATGTAGAAAGTATTGCTGAACCAAATTCTGAAGAGAATGTGGTTAGCATGACTAATATGCGAAGAGTGGTGGCTTTCATTGATTCAGAACCTATCTACACTCCTTCCCATAAGACATATCTTGTTATCTAAGATTATTCTCCAACTCATTTAAATGAGTTGGGGCAAGAATATCTTATTTATTTTGATGATATGATTTATTATTCTCCCTTGGATGACACATCTCATACTATTTCTACTTCTCTCCCACCATCTTCTTATAATAATGACAACCCAATTTATACTAACACTTATTCTTTCAAAATTCAATATCAATCTAAAATAACTACTTCATCACCAAATAATTTACAACCTTCTTCTCAAACTTCTCATTATTATCAACATAAATTTTAATTCTCTTCAAATCCACCTTTCGAAGACCTTCTTAATCATTACACACCTATATCTAACATATCTTTATGGGTTATGATGAGTGGGATCCCATTGAAAAACTTACTAATCTTCCATCCTAAATCCCTTTCCTTAAACTCATTAGGACATCTCCATGTCATAGAAATTGCCTCATGTAACTCTTATTCAAGATGAATATCCCTTTCCCTCCTATCATAGGACCAGAGGATACTTTATTTGGATCAAAAAATAGTATCTTACAATAAAGTGAAGAGATGTCCATTAATGTTGTTGAAACTCTAGAAACTTCTCTTTTTTATGATTTATTATCACATTTATGATTATAGATGAGATTCTACTTCACACAGATGATCCTCCATTATTTATTAACATCCAAATAGGTGATATCCAAGTTAAGCAAGCCTTGATTGATGAGGGTTGTAGCACCTATTTTGCTTCCCTTGATTTCATTAAGACTCTTGGGTATTTCAAATGTAATCTCAAGATTACACATAACACATGTCAAGGATATGGTAGAAGGAAAATGCCTCCTTTAGGGTGTGTGTGGCTTCCCATTACCATACCACCTATCACCATTCATGTGAAGGTGATGATATTCAAATTTCCCCTTTTGTATAAGATTTTTATTGGTAGGCCATGGATTCATTGTATACAAGCTATCGCATCTTCCACTTGCCAACACATTAAATTTTCTCATAATGGAGCCATTTATAGGATTCAAGGAGACACTAACCCTTGGAATTTTTAACAATTCCAAGATCATGGTGTCTTCAAGATTCATACTCTTGAACCTTTTCCTAGTACTCCATTCCATGAGTCACAATGTTTCAACTTTCCTATCAACTCAACTAGAGGTTATAGTGGGCATCCTAAGCTCATTGGTAACATTTCTCCCAACCTTTTAGACTCTGATGATGATGATCCTGATGAGATTAACTTAAAGATCAAAAAAATTTATCTCTCACCTCATCTCATCTTAAAACTTCTTACTTCCTTGTAGCCTCATTCTTGCAAGCCTCCTTGTGATGGCATTTCCATAGTATTAACCAAGATTAGGCATCTATTCACCAAGCTTCCTCTGATGATAAGGTCATCCTGACTTATGTCATCAATCTTCATACTCTAAATTATAATGATGGCTATTCTTTAGTTGATCTTATTTGAGGTAGCCTTGTCTAGGCCTATGATCCTGAGATTGATTGCTACCACTCTTATTTACTTAAGTATTTTTATGCATCTCATCATTCTCTTTCCTTTATAGTTGTTAATTCTTGCATTTTCCCTCTTTATCATAGGGTAGAGATGGCACTGATACCTCCAATTTATAAGGATCCACTTAGGACCATGCTCTTGGATCATGCTATAACTATACCTTATCATTTTACCACACCTAGGGTAATTCTCCTTAGACATTCTACAAATCCCACCCATCCTTTAGTAGGGCCAGCTATAGTTAAGCCTATTCCATTTTCCACTCTAATTGAGCCTTGTTCTTCTCCTACTATTGATGAGCCTCTTCTTTCATCTCCTCATATTGCTCCTAATATTTATCCTAGTTCTACTCCTTCCCCATCATCATCTTCCATTGATGATGGTTTTCTTTCACTATTAAGATGGCTCATTTGCCCACCAAATGGGTTGATGAGTCCTCTTCCACTACTTTCACTCCTATTTCACCTCCTTACATGAGTGCTCCCAAAACCACTCACAAGTGTATTTGTTGCTTCCACGGGAAAGATAATCACTCTTACACCTATTTTTGTAAGTTGTGATAATATTTTGATACCTTGCATCCTTATTCCCTATCATCAAACATAACCATACCTCTCTTGAAGGTACTTCTTGAATATTTGCCTAAGTATGGTGAGGTATATTGTCTATGACACCTATGTGGCACATATCACATTGACCATTATCATATCCTATAATAACATTTTATAGATCACCTTGTAATCATCATTAGACCTTCTAAAATTCCTCCCATAGGTCATTCCTATAATAAAGTTCCTCATTCTTCTCCTATAACTCCACCTCTAGTGGTTACATCACCTCTTCTGGTCCCTTCACCACCTTATGTGCCTCCACCTATGATTCCTTCACCAATGGGCCTTCCCTCACATATGAATATTTCTCCACTAGCCATTCCTTCACCCACGGATCCTTCTCCACCTATGATTCCTTCTTCTCCCATAGATCATGTTTCCACGCATTCCCCTAACCAACCTTTGCCTAATTTTCCTCCTTAAAACAATCCTTAGAGCATTCCTACTTTTTCAATTGAGGAGATTAGAAGAGATTTTTTTCCCAATAGTCACTAAATATTGATGAGATATTAGCAGTAGTTCATTTACAGCTTCATAGAGACTTATCTAATGTATTGGATAATGTGTGTGGATAAATTTACCATTATTTTTGAGCACATGCATGGTGATTCCTCATTTATATTTGGATTGGACATATGTTCCAATCTTATTTCTATCTTGATTATATCAATTTAAACTATTTCAAATTCTTCCTTATCTTATATCATGTTTCTCCTTCTTGTTGTACTATAGTTAGGTTATGTTATTATTTTTCATTTAGCATATACTTGTCTTTTTCTTATCATTGATATTTTTCACTTATCATTGGTTTATTTTACTTTAGAGGTTTTTTTAAAAATGCTTCCCTTGTATCTTCATGATTGTTTGATTTCTTATCTTTATTTTTCATAGATAGTTATCACGGTGACTTGGTTATATTTAACCTCTTTCCTTTGATTACTATATCCTATTACCATGTGATCAATTCTCAATCAATCTTTCTCATTACTATTTATTTTCATCGGTTCTCCTTTGGATATCCTTTTTCCCTTATTCCTTTTTTTGAAAACTAAGCATAGACATGATTGAGATTTGAGATCACATGCTTAGTTCATTATCAAGCCTAAGTGTTCTAGTTATTATTTTGTCTTAGGACACTTAGCTTCCTTTAGCCTTAGCCTACAAATCATTCATGTGTATTACTATCTCTCTCATGATTGTTCATTACAATTCATATGGAGGAAGAATCTTAAAAATCCTCTAAAAGAAAATTTAAAACCCAAATCATTTTAAAAAGGTAACAATATCAAAAGGTAAAAATATTGAATATTCTTAAAAGTCTAATCACACTAAAAGACATGATTCAAAACACATCTCCTTCTTCTAGTTGAAGCTTAAACTCCACAGTTGGCATCATGGTAGAGCCAAGGTCCTTTGGGGTGTGGTAGGTTAGTATATTAGAAGAGGAGAATAAAAAAATATTTTAATGCTACCTACTTTCTCACATAAGTACCCAATCTTCATAGTAGACTGATGGCTCTATAAGGGGTCTTGAAGAGTCAGGAACACATTTTGGGAACGTAGGTCCATTTTAATTTTCTTTGTACCAATATACCATCATGAGTTGATCTTAGTAACACACCTATTTACCTACAAAGCTTGGTGTCTATTTAAAGCAGGTTTCCTTTGTACATAGAAAACCACTAGTCCCTTCATGTCTTTTTATGTCCTTAGCATGCCTCTTGCTTCCCAAGGTCTTCTCATAAGATGCCTAAGTCTTTCTTCTTACACTCCATTTCTCATTATTTTTCCTTCATATTTCATCTTGGGAAATATTGTTTTGCTTACTGATCACTCCCTATGGGCTTTCATCTGTGAGTTGCTTTATAAGACCATTGATAGGAACCAACATATTTAAAAAATTACCATATTTTCCATCCTATTACCCACATATTTGATTTACCATTACTTATCCTTCTGGTTACCAATCTTGATTTGTTACCCCTTGGGTTTTTTTTTTTTGAGTTGTAGTGTAAGACTATGGATAAGACCCAACCCACCTCACAAAATTTTCCAATAAACAAGTCACCATTACAAATTACATGCATCAAATAAGAGATAATATTTGATTGATTATGGGGTTACACGTCATTAAAATACTTCCCATCTTGATATTTAGTACATTTTATGCTTACTTCATTTTTATTTTACCTTTTATTTTCTTATTTTCTAAGTGCATGTAAGATTACAACCATTTCTTGATTTTCTCATACTTCCCAGCTTAAAATAATATGATAAATTTAAAACCAAGTTTTTACAAAAAAAAATTCTTTATAATTCCCATTGTGAAACAATATAATTAATTGACTTAATTTTGATTTGTTTTTATTACCATTTGTGCCCTTTTACATACCTTCCATTCTATCACATTTTTTGTCATACTTACCAACGTGATATTTAGTATGATTTTACTTGTTTTAATTTGGTGCAAAAATATTTTACATTAGTTTAAAAACAAATCCCCTTTTTCCATATTGTTTTCCATTTTCTTTTATTTTTATACTTTGT
Organism: Torreya grandis; assembly: GCA_037957365.1. Taxonomy (NCBI): domain Eukaryota; kingdom Viridiplantae; phylum Streptophyta; class Pinopsida; order Cupressales; family Taxaceae; genus Torreya; species Torreya grandis. The sequence continues at coordinate 970,177 of JARHVA010001825.1, forward strand.
CATTTTTTTTGATATTACACATTTCCCAACTTGAACTAGTGTGTAGTGCATTTATTTAATTGATTATATTTTTCCAAGTCCTTTTTTCACCATTTCTTTTTAACCATGCATGTGTAATCCATAATGCTCAAAAATAAAACACACCACATATATTTCCTATAGCATATACAACAAAGCTAAATACATCTTCCAAAAAGAAATACATCCAAAGCATCCACAACCTCAACCATAATAAACAAACACAAACAACCATAAAGACAACATACATAACTAACACCAATAAGCCATAATATTACATCATATATATACCATAAGTTTGATACAACATATATAACCATATACAAAGCCTTAACATTAGGACTAAGCTCCACCTTGTCTATCTTATGGCCTAGCCACATTGCCTAATGAGGCCTCAATCTAATACATCTAAATAGTATGTTGTAACGAGATATCAATCCCTCAACCTATCCCTATAGGCATATTATCCACACTTGTTCTTACAACAACTTAGTTCGGGTTACTGTATGTGCCTAAGTTAGCTAAGTTTACATCACTATATATGCTACATTATCTATGTCATTATCTCCAGATGTGTAAATATCTCATATTCCAAGGCCTACCAAGCCTACCTCTCACCCAAACCCATCTTTTCTAGTGGTTGCACCCTCTCTTTCTACACCTGTATCTGCCTCACTACCTCACCACTTAATATGAACTAGCTCACCCAAGCTGGGGTAGATGGTACACTTAGATCCTCTAGTGTCATGGGTTTGAATGGCTATAAAGTCTCATCTAGGATGTCATGGAGTTCTCCCCTCACTAGGGACCCCCATATTTCCTCCTCATCCTTAGGTATGTCTAAAAAATCACACCAGATGGATATTATCACTGTCATATCTTATAATATCTATCTATATCTCTCTACTACCAAATAAAAACTTAAGAACTAATTCAACCATATTCATACCTATCTATGTCTCAAATCCTATGATATCATCCTTAACATGATCACTTAACATAGTCTCCCCATCTATGTGGCCTCCTAGTACCTTCTTGATCAGTTGCCTCCTTATCTCAAACCTAGTTATCATAACTCATGTCTCTCTCAACCTCTATCTAAGTGGTCTCTCTAACATCTCCTCTGGTGCATCTATGGGATCATCTTGGATGTCTATAGTTTCCACTCTCTCTATCTCTATCATCGTTGTGTCCTCGATCACCACTGCTCATCTTACTATAGGGGTGGTAGTGGTATATTTGGTATCTCTACCTCCTTCACCTCCTCCTCTACCACTCATCATGCCTGACTAGTCTATGGTCACTCCTGATATGGTCTTAGTATCAACCTCACTATCAGTGATCTGAGTCCTCTCTTCCTTCATGGCTCTATCACATGTCAATCCCACTATTCAAGCATCAATATAGGTGTCACTAGATGAGGTAGGCCCATTTATCCTAGCACTTGTGTCACTAGATGTGGTTCTTTCCACCATGTATAGTGACCAATCACATCTCTCCTCTCTAATGATAGTGTAAATGTGTACCAACTCACCCATGTAGCTTCTATGTACCCATACAACTGCCACATGATGTCTTCACATCTCATTGACTATAGCATTGACACATGGGGCATAAATCATACTACCTAGTCCTCTTACCATATCTTTACTCGAGGTAATCCATAATTGATCACATGGGGTAACCTAGTTGGTTGATACATGAGAAATCTCTCATATATCCATGTTGTCAATAGTAGGATCAATCTCATAGTGTTCTTCCCTCTGACCAACATCTTGAATAGATCATGAATTAGCTAGAACCAAATGATATAACCTAGATTGTATAATACTCCCTCATCTAGTATCATCTTGCTTAAGGCTACCAAAAATAGTGGTACCTTGCCATATGATTTGTGATAGAGCACCCACTATGTCACAAGGTCTATCACCTCATTCTAGAGGTCTAAAATATGTGATATATACATGTCATCCATACTAACTCCTTATCCTCTCAATATCATCTCTAAGCTTGTAGCCCACATGGCTAAGGCTTTCCTCTCCTCTAAGCTATTTAGTATCCTTGTGGTCATCAATGTTCCTATTATGGATATCTCAAAGATGGCATGTACATCCTCTAGTGTGATACCCACTTCTATCACATCCCCATCCACTTCCCATATGAATGTGTTAGTCAACCAATCCAAACATCCTAGGAACATGACTAATAGGTTAGCATTGAGGGGGATCCTGCACATCTCATATATAAATCCTAGACCTATGAATACTAATCTATCTTGATCTCCATCTACTAATCTCTCTAACAAATCTTATAACTAAGACATTCCCACCAACCTCTAAAATCTTGGCCATCTTTGCAACTAAGTAAAACCAAAGGATGTATTAATTCTTCCATGTCATGCATAATCACAATACATTATTTCCCTATTATTGTTATAATTTTAATTAAAAAACAAGCCTAATTGATTTTACCTTATTCATTTTATCCTATTTTTAGCTTTCTTGGTCCCTCTTTCCCTCCTTTGGTCACTTTGGGCCATTCTAGCCCTCTTTCGGCTTTATGTACACTTTTCCATGCTTATTTTGGTTCTTTGGTTAAACTATTTTGACTAAAATTTCCCTATTTTTCTCATAGTTAACTTTAAATTCCAAATTTGACCCTCTTATTTTACCCTCCCTAGTTTTGAGTTTTCATTCTAGCCCTTACAGACTACTTTCTCACTCTATTTTAGCTTTTTAGCCTATAGATTACACTAAGTTGACCCATACTTACTAGGTTGACCATATATATTTTACCTTTTTTTAACCTAATAGGTCAACCTGATCGACCTAGTATGTGTCGTGTGTCGACCTAGTACATTTTACCAAAAAATTGTATTTTTCTCCTAAACCCTTCCAACCCACTTCCCGTCTTCCTATTTGATACCCTTAGAATCTAAGTTTGTTCAATTTTGACATATATAAATGCTTAAAAATATAGTTTTAAAAAAATTCAATATAAATTTCAAAAACTGGTTTGAGATTCATAGTTGCATACTTGTGGTGTACCTGATTCTGCCTCTGGGTGTCCTCCTCATCTATCATTTCATTCCCTCACCATCCTAGCTTTGTTTGGTCTCAAAACTCTCTTTTGTCTCTTTCACAATTCAAAATTCAAAATAAATTTCCTTTTTCCCTATTTTAAACCACTTTTTATCAATTCAAATTCTTTCATTTATTTTTAGGTAGATTCCTTGTTTTGCCTCTATCTTTGTTTTTAGTCATCCATTTTACAAACCATAAAATGTGTTAGAATCATGATGACGTAGAGATTATTTTCCACTATCATATGCCTATCTTCCAATTTTTTTAATTTTTGGCTATGTTTTGCACAAACTTATATAGTTTTTCCTAGTGTATTCTACATTGGATACCTTCTTTTCTTAAAATCTACTTCTTTATCTATGACACCAAGGTAAGTTAAAAGTATGTGTTTCTCAATACAATTATTTCATTTATCTTATTTTCTACTTACTACATAATACTTAGCATCAACATTATGTTTATCATGTTCTATCTCTGAAACACCATCCCATGTTACAATTACATGACACGTGTTGAGCTTCGACTAGGGCATATGTATACAAAAAATATTTTAAACTTTTATTCATTACTGACACTTTTTATATTTTAGGGACCTATCAAGTCTCAATCTCTTTGAGTACATGTCTTAAGGGTTGCACCAAGAAAGGGGTAGGCAAACTATTGGTACTTCATAAGATTGTCATTCCTTTTGCCACTTTCCGTCCACACTTTGGCCTCCTAAAACCATTAAATCCAAGCTTATTATTTTTATTCATATCTATTCTAGTCATCTTCTATGTTTTATCCTTTTTTTCTCTAGCACCCTTTTATCCTGTCAGTTATGTTAGGTTGACTAGGTCGACCTAGTATAGTTTAGGGACTTTTTATCTCTTTTGGTTTGTTGGCCTCTTGGCCAACCTAGCATAAACCTAGAGAGTTATTCCCAAAAATTTTCTAGGTCAACTAGGCTGACCTATCACAACTAATGTTCCCAAAATCTTTTAGGTAAGATACCACTATATATACAAGGTCATTTACCACTATTTGATAAGAGCGAATAATTAAGTGAATAAGTGGAAATGAACATATACCTATTAACCATTCTACTTGGGGAATACATATTCAGGGTTCAATACTTTCTTTGGAGCTCTGATCTCATCTTGTGGATAAGTATTTTCGATGCTTGGATAGGTTGCATAGCCGAGAGCTGATTTATCTTAGTTTTCCTTACATATCATGACCATATCTTACGAAGCACCTTGGCCAAAGGCGATAGTGAGGGTCGATGAATTCATATTCAAAGGTAAGTATTCCTAACTTTATTAATCCTTTTTAAGAGTAGATAGATAGAGAATTTGTATTCTTCTCTTCCATGTATTAGGATTCCATATACATTGACATGAGTATATGTATTTTAATACATGTTTAATTTAGTTGTTCATTTATTTTACTTCTAACCTCCAATTTGTGCCACAATATTTGGTGTGAAATATATTAGATTTAATTTTATTGCTATTATATTAGTGAAATATTAAATAATAGGACCATTTTAGGGTTATTATGTGATTGTGTTAGACTATAGGCTTTAAAACCCTATCTCACACAATGTTTTGTGACAAGTGATACCATAATCAAGTATTGTGGATCCTCACATTGGTCATTCTCCTACTTAAAAATTATATGCCCCAAATCAAAAGTATAGGTGTGATTTATCCCATCTAATCTAGGATTGATTTACGGACATGGTGCATTTTTGATTGCATATACAAAGGTCCTTGATTGTCTTTTGGAGTTTTTTGCTAGATCAGAGTGAGAATTTTATAGAGGTGTTTCTAATTATTTAGATCCTAAGTGATGGAGTCTAATATTTTTTATGATGACCCTGAGGTCATGAAGTTTCTACACATATGTGGATTATTCTTTGAAAGTGCTTTTGCAATTTTTTTGAGTTATATTTTTATAGACAATGTTTTTGGGGTAACTAGGCCTAATAGGTCTTTAAGGCCTAATGGAGTTTTCATGAGGTAAGTGAATGATTTGTGATTGTTTGAGCATGGAGTATGTTATTTAATGTTGAAAATGAAGTGTTTTAAACGTTTTTGGAATGTTTCAATTTGTTCTATGGAGAAGATAGACCTAATGCATTAGGTATCTAAGTAAGACTTAAAGAGGAAAGAGGTCTAAATGAGTTTGGATGACCTAATAGTGATATTAGTATGATTAGGTATTGTTTTAGGTGTGTCTTAAGACATGTTTTGGGTTTGTACCTAATGGATTAATGTCTTGGCTGACCAGGAGTGTGAGTGTTCTAATGATTAGTATAAGTAAAAGGCATAAAAGGCCCATTTGAGTAAGAGAAAATGAATGAAAGTGAAAATGAATAAAAGAGAACCTTGAGGAGTAGGATTTCTTAATGAAAATCAAAAGAGGGGAGATAAACTATGATGAATATATAACATAGCTTCTGCATGTGGATGACAAGGTCAATTGACCTAATAAGCCTAGTAAGAGGCATGTTTGAGTGAAGAAGCCTAGAGATTATTTTGAGAGGGGAGTAAGATTAAGAAGAGATGAATGAGTTGATTGAATATATAGATGCATAAAAGATGTGTTATTGATGTATGACAATGATTGGAATCCATATAAATAAGGTAAAGAGCTAAAAAAGAGGTTACCATCTATTGGTTGAGCAACAAGTTGTCTTGAGGTGATCAAGTTGGTGCTTTGTCGAGAAGGAGTGAGAGATACCTTGAAATATTTTTAAAGCATTCTTGAAGTGGCTGAGTTGGTGTTGATTAATCTATGGGGTGGGTTCCTCTTTGTAAGTTAGAGCTTGATAAAGGCCTAGTTGAGTTGATGCTTGAGCTTTATCTTATTGAATAAGTAAAGAATGAATTGAAGGAATACTTTTATATGACATATTTGGGGCTAACTCATTATTGTCTTGGCTTAGACATATGGAAAAAAAGTAATCATGTTTTTTTCTCAAAGATGAAATTTTCAAAGATAATATTTAATAAATATAGGATGATAGATTGTAAACCCATGTCAACTCTGATGTAGAAAGGTTTGTAACTATCCCAATTTTAGATTCACCTCAAGCAGATGAAACTCACCTAGACTAGACATATACTTTGTTATTATCTATCTTTCAAGATTCATGCAAGAGCCAAAAAAGTGTCATTGGGTTGCAAGGAGTCATGCTTTGAGATATGTCTGAGGTAAATTTGATTATAATATGGAATACAATAAGAACTTAAATTTATTCTTGTACAGTTACATAGACTCAGATTATGCTTGATCTGTTAATGATAGGAAATCAACTTCTAGATATATATTTCATCTTGGATCTGGACCAATTTTGTGGATTAGTAAGAATCAAAATATAGTTTCTCTCTCATCCATTGAAGCAAAACACCATGCCTTATGAGAAGTTATGTGTGAATCAATTTGGTTATGTCACATTTTGTTAGATATAGAAATTCTCGAAGACTAGTTACTAGTCCTTTTCTGCTTACTACTATCCAAACCATCTAAAGATATAATTATAGTGACCAAGAAAGTAAGAAAAATTGAAAGCCTATAGTAAAGGGCCATCTTTCCAAGAAGAAAAAGAAGGCAAAATTTTAATAAGGTAAATTTTTCTTATCCAAAATTTTGAAGCATAAATATAACTTTGAGTGTAAAATTTTGTATAAATAATGTGAAAAAATTATGTCTACACTTGAAATCCTCTTGTCTAATGCCCAACCCCTCAAAGGGCCAAATTTCATCACATGGAAGATGAATATATAAACAATTATTCAATTAAAAGAATTATGAGGCATCATCACTAGTGTGGTCACCCATCCTACTAGAGTTGATGAGAAAACTAAATATGACAAGTCAAATGAAAAAACCTTGATGTTGATCACACTCAGTGTCACCAATGAGGTTTAAACTCATATTAATGATGCATCAACATCAAAAGAGTATTGGGACATTATTTACATAATTTATGAGGCAAAAAATTAGATAACAAATTTCCATCTCCATTCCAAACTTCATACTTTCAGTATGATAGAAGGAGATAAAGTTGAGGAATTCTTACATAGGGTAATAAAACTATGAGCTAAATTAATTTCACTTGGAGAAAATATCAAGTAAAATTTTTTGGATCCAATCACATTAATATATCTCCCCTCTCAATTTTTCACATTTTTTGTGATACTGAACATCAAAAATCTATTAGTGTCTTTCAAAGAATTGGTGAATTTAATTCAACAAGAAGAAGCCATCTAGTCTATGCAAGAAGATTTCGAGGATAAAGCCCTGATTTATAAGTAACATGGTTTAAAACTATAAAAAAGAACATGAAATAAGACACAAAAACAACCTAAATCTAAAAAGGCAAAAATATGGTGTCATATTTGCTGCACCAATATGCATGACACTGATAGTTGTTGGTATAATGCCTTGACACAAGGCTCACCCAATCAAGAGGGTACATCAAGAAGAGATGTTTCACATAAATCCAAAATAAATCCTTAAGGATAAAAATAGTGTAGACATGTAGTAGCATAATATCAATAGGATGATGAAACTAAAGAAGAAGTAACTGAAGAATCAAAATGCAATAGTGCATATAAATATGTAGTTCTTGTCTCCCAAACCTCGTCATAGAGAAAAAAATTTTGGTTAATCAATTTTGGTGCTAGCAAGAATATGAAAAGATGTAAGGAACTTTTTGAATCACTAAAAACTCAACCCACTAAAGATTGATTTTGAATTATAGATGAGAAAGAGTATGTTACAAAATAAATTGGCACTGTCACCATTCCTCTCAAAATGTGAACCTGTACCCTCACAAAGGTACTATATGTCCTTGGCTTGATAAAAAATATTTTGTATTTAAGTTAGATTTTGAATAATAAGGTTAAATTAGAGTTCATGATCAAGAATGGAAAAAAATCATATCTCCTTTCATGAGATGGTTAGGTCATTACTAGAGATTTTTTGAAGGACCAATTATATTCCCTACATGAAGTTTCATTTGATGTTGTTGCTATTTACCTCTATGAAAGAATCTAAAACATTGTGGAATTATTGATATGGGCACCTTTTTCTTAGTTCTTTGTAAAATATTAGATCTAAGACCATGGTCCATGGACTTCCTCATCTATCTCATTATTTACATGTATGCCCTAGATGCCTAACCAAGAAACAACATAGGGTTTTATTCAAGCCGAGTTCCTCACAATGCATGAATCATATTGATGTGGTACATATCAATCTATATGGACCCTTGCCTACTTATTTCTAAGGATTCAAGTAATTCTAGTTGTTTTTTGATTATTTTTCAAGACATGGGTGTTATTTCTCAAGAAGAAGAGTGAAGCCTTTACACATTTTAAGGTCTTCTACCAATTTAATCTCACCCACTTAGGGAGGCATCTTCAAATCCTCGACTTAGATCAAGGGGGGAATTTAGATCAAAGTAGTTCTTAGCATTATTGAAGCAACATGGCATCAAACATAACCTAACCACTCCCTATAGGCCCAAGTAGAATGGAATAGTAGAGTGATGCAATTATTAAGTACATAAATCAACAAAGCAAGTAGTGTCTTTTGAAGGAAATTAAATAGTATAAGGGTGAATTTATATAGTACATAAAATGGTTATCTCAAACCATAATATTCCCTAATACATAATTGTTAACAATTAAAAAAATTAATCTATGATAATACAAATCAATGTAACTATCTATCAGATTAAACAATGTAATATAACTAGTCTAACATTCCCCCTTTATTAAAATTTTCTACAAATGTACCCCAAAAATAGATTAAATTTCACCTTGTTAAGTGACTTGGTGAGTATATCTGCTAGCTATGAATTTTTTGGGTAGTGGAGCTGAATGTGGTGGTTCAAGACTTGTTCTCGAATATAGTATCACTACACTTCAATGTGTTTGGTCCTTTCATGAAATAATGGATTCTTGAGAAGATTTAACACACATTAATTTTCATAGGAAAGGACTGGTGGCTTATCATCAGGAATGTCTATATGAGACTAAATATGATGTAACCAAATTACCTCATACATAGCTCCTCATGAGGCAAAATATTATGCTTCTTTGGATGAGAGAGAAACTACACATTGTTTTTTACTTTTCTAAGAAATTGGTCCAAATCTGAGATGAAATATATATCCAAAAGTTCATTTCCTATCATCAATAGATCTAGCATAGTCTAAGTCTATTTAACCCTGTAATAATAAATTTGAGATCTTCTTTTATTCCACACCATAATCAAATGTACATCAAACATATCTCAAAATGTGCTTCATTGTAACTTAATGACACTTTTTCGGATCTTGTATGAATCTCAAAAGATAGTTGAAATTAAAGGATATGACTAGTTTGGTATAAGTCAAGTAAGTGAGACTCCAAATAAACTTCCTATAGTGAGATTAATTTACTTAAGGTGACTCTTGAAATCATCATAGATGAAATCCTTTATCCATTGGAGATGACATTATTTTATAATCAATCATCCCATATTTCTCAAGGAGTGTCTTGTCATATTTCATTTGTGAGACAAAAATATGATTCTTATTTTGAGATATCTCTAATCCAATATAACAATGAAATATCCCTAAATATATCATGTCAAAGGTGTGTTTCATGTTATTTTTTACTTTTTCAACAACATCATCTGAACTTCCTATAATCACAATATTTTCCACATACAAAAGTAGAATGACAATCTATATGCCTACCTTCTTGATATAGAAATTAGTATATGAGCGGATATGAATGAGTTTATGTTGCAATAGATGATCGTCAATATTAATTTACCATGCCCTTGGTGCTTGATTAAGAACATAAAGTGACTTAATTAGATAACATACCTTATTTGGATGTTGTTCATCAATGAAGCCTTTTGGTTGGGTCATGTACACTTCATCTTTGAGATCACCATTTAATAATGCACTTTTCACATCCATGTATTGAAGTTTCCATCCCTTTTATGCTATGAGTTTGAAAAAAAACTTTGATGGTCTTGGTCTTAGTGAAAAGGTCTCCTCATAATCTATTCCTTCTTGCTGAGCATATCCCTTTGCAACAAGTCATGCTTTATATTTGTCGATGGATCCATTTAACTTGTATTTTGTATTGAAAATCCACTTTTAGCTAATGGATTTATTTGTTATAATCATATTAACATGTTATTCCCATTTTTTATGATGGAATCATATTCAACATCCATGGCCTTATTTCACTAAGTTTGACATAAATCCTCTTGAACTATCTCTGATTCAGTGTTGTAAATTACTGAACTCATCAGTGTAAGATTAACTTCATGTCTCGCCTATCTTCTAGTTTGTAAACTTGATGAATTATATAGATTAGAGTTTAGGTGTGAGTCTATGACGGTTATTTCTACCCATTTTAGGCATCAATGTTGCTATTGATTTAATGAAAATTTGTCTTTCAAATTTATAAGATAACTAAATAACTCTCCTTATAGCTCACCTTATTTGTGACAAGATAATTCATTCTCATAATCTAACTATGGGAATAGTCTATGTGAGGTGGTATGTTTTGACTCATTCTATGACAATGAGTCAAACGATGAATCATCATAAACCACATCTCAAATTTCATATATCTTCTTTGTCTTAGGATCCATGAGATGATGTACTTTTGAGGTAGTACTATACCCCAATATAAGGCACTAGATTTTCTTTAGTTCAATATTATTCCTATATTTAGTAGGGACATGTATATAATATGACAACTAAATACTCTAAGATGAGAGATAAAAAAATTATAAACAATTGATACCTCTTTTGGTGTCCTATCTTGAAACATATTTGTAGGTGCCCTATTAATTAGATATATAATTGTCTAAACTACTTCTGCATAGAATGTTGCATCCAAATTTGAAGTGGAAAGCATGGAACGAGCCATCTCCATGATTGAATGATGGCATTGTTCCACTATTCCATTTTGTTTTGATGTATAGTGAGCATTTAGGTGTTTTTTGATGTTGTGTTACTTCAATAATGCTAAGAATTCCTTTGATGTAAATTTCCCCCTTGATATGAGTAGAGGAGTTGAAGAGGCCTCCTTGACTAGGTGACAACAAAGTGGTAGAAGACCTTAAAATGCATAAAGGCTTATATCTTATTATTGAGAAATAACACCCATGTATTTCAATATAAATCATCAAAAACCAATTGAAGTATGTGAATCCTTGGAAATAAGTAGGCAAGGGTCCATAAATATTGGTATGTAACACGTCGAGATGATCCTTGGCTCGTGAGGAACTCAGATCGAATGGAACCTTAAGTTGTTTGTGAATTAGGTATCCATGGCATACAAGAAAAGAATGAGATAGCTGAGGAAGTCCATAGACCATGGAATTAATGATGAGATGGTAAAAAGAAATAGTACAAATATTCCCATATCAATAATGCCAGAATGATTTAGATTCTACTGTATAGGTAGAGAGAAACAACATCAGATGAAACTTCATCTATGGAAAACAATCGATCCTTCAAAAACTATCTAGCAATGACTTGACCATCCCATAAGAGGGGAAAGAATTTTGTTCCTTTATTGATCATGAACTCTACCTTATACCTTTGATTCAAGAGCTGACTTACAGACAAAATATTTGTTGTCAAGATAAGGATATACACTACCTTTATGATAGTATCATTTTGCATCCCAAGAGGAATGGTGGTAGTGCCCATTACTTTTATAACATAGTCTTTATCATCTAAAATTCAAAATTGATCTCCAATGGCTTTATTTGTTAATTAATCAAACAATTCCTTGCATCTTATCATATATTTTCTAGTACCAGAGTTGAGCAAGAAAACTTTGCTCATGTGTGATGAGATTTGGGAGATAAGCACTATGTCCTTATATGCATCACTACATTCTAATTTTTATGTACATCCTCTTTAAATTAATGATCTCATTAATGTTGTGACACTACATGTCCATATTGATTCCATCATCAAGGACATATTTTGGATTTATGTGACTCATCACTCGATGTGCCCTCTTGACTGGATGATCCTTGTGTCAAGGTATTATACTAGTAGTTATTAGTATCATGAATATTGGTGTAATAAATATGACACCATTTTATTTCACTATAATATTTATGTTTTTTTGTTTCTACTTTGATAGTCTTTTTGATAATTTTGAACTATGTTGCTTGTAAAATAGGGATTTATCCTTAAACTCTTATTATACAAACTGAATGGCTTCTTTTTGTTGAAGTAGATTCACCAGTTCTTTGAAAGACATTGCTTGATCTGTGATATTTACTGTCATTACAAACACAAAAAATTGACAAGGGAGATATTTAAATGTGATTATAACCAATATCTTATCCTTGGTCATTTATCCAAATGCAATGAATTCATCTCATATTTATACTACTAGGTGTAAGAACTCCTCAACTTTCTCGAAATCTTTCATACTAAAATTATAAAGCTTGGATAGGAGATGAAGTATCTTTGTATGATTCTTCAATTTGTATATGGTGAATAAAATGTCTCAAGCCTATTTATATGTCTATGAATCCTAGATATGAGTGTAAACCTCGTTAGTGACACTAAGTTTTATCAACATCAAGGATTTTGCATTTGACTTCTCATATTTGGTTTGCTCATCAACTCTAATAGGATGGGTTACTACACCAGTGATTATACCACATAATTATTAAAATTGAAGAATCATCCACATCGTCATCTTCCATGTGGAAAAAATTGGCCCTTTGAGGAGTTAGGCATCAAAAAAGAGGAGTTTGGTTATAGACATATATTTTTTACTTTATTTATACAAAATTTTACACTCAAAGAATAATATATGTTTATAAATTATTTATAAAAAGAATGTACCTTATTCAAATGCTACTTTCTTCTTATTCTTCTTGGAAAGAAGTATACATGACCCATCCATAAGGCTTCATTAACAAATGACATCCACATGAGGTATGCCATCTAATTATGTCACTTTATGGACTTAAGAAAACACCAAGGGCATGGTACATTAAGATTGATGATCATCTATTATATCATAGATTCATGCGTAGCCCCTCAAATTCAAATTTATATATCAATAAGGGAGACATAGAGATTATCATTCTTATTTTATATGTAGATGATATCATGATCACAAGAAGTTCAAATGAACTTTTTGAAGAAGTAAAGAATGATTAGAATAAATCCTTCAACATGACAAACTCAAGGATACTTAATTATTATCTCAACTTGGAGATTTGGCAAAAGAAGAATCATATTTTTGTCTCATAGATGAAATTTACCATGTTCCTTGAGAAATATGGGATGGTAGATTGTAAACCAATGTCAACTTTGGTGTAGAAAGGTTTGCAACTATCTTGATTTCAAGAGTTACCTCAAGTTGATGAAACTCACTACAAGCAACTTGTTACAATGCAGTAGCTACCAAATGGCAAGTAACTCATCAACTTCCTCAACTATCCAATTCTTTGCCTATATACTCTAGGTGCCTAGCTAGTAAACAACATAGGGTTCTATTTGAGTTGAGTTCCTCATACTCCAAGGATCATCTCTATGTTGTACTTACTGATCTATGTAGACCCCTACTTACTTATTTCTATTGATTAAATTACTTTCAATTGTTCATTGATGATTTTTTTTACAAGACATGGGTCCTCTTTCTTAAAAATAAGAGTGAAGTCTTAACTCATTTTAAGGTATTCTACCATCTTACTATCACCCAATCAAGGAGGCATTTTCAAATCCTCTACTTAGATCAAGGGGGAATTCACATCAAAGGAATTCTTGGTATTATTCAAGAAATATATCATCAAACAACACATAATTACTCCCCATATGCCACAACATAATGGAATAGTAGAGTGATGTAATCATTCAGTCATGGAGATGGATCTTGCATATTTTCCACTATGAATATGGACTTGTCATTTTAGGAAGAACCAGTTTAGACAATTGTATATATTCTTAACAGGGCACCTACAAAGATCTTACATGATAAGAAACTGAAATATGTATAGAGTGGTTATAAAACTTTAATCTCTCATCTTAGAGTATTTGGTTGTACATATTATATGCATGTCCCTACTAAAATGAGGAAGAATATTGAACCAAAGACACTCCAGTGCCTTCTACTGGGGTATATTATTACCTCAAAAACATATCATCTCATGAATACTAAGACAAAGAAGATATATTAAATTTGAGATGTGGTTTGTGAAAAGTCATTATTTGAGTTATTACCACAGAAGGAAGTTAGAACATACCACCTCATATAGACTTCTCCCATAGTTAGATGATGAGATTGAGTAATCTTGTCACAAAGAAAGTGAGCTAAAAGGAGAGTTATTTGTTGATCTTAGAAATCTGGAAGATAATTATTCCTATAATCAACAACAAAATCAATGCCAAAAATGGGTAGAAATCACCATCAAAGACTCACACCTGAACTCTAATCTAGATACTTCATTAGGAGTTTAGACTAGAAGTCAAGCAAGACATGAATTTAATATTGCACTCATGAGTTTAGGAGTTAACAAAACCAAACTAGAGATAGTTTGAGAGTCTTAATGTCAACCTCAATAGAATAAGGCCATGGATGTTGAATATAATTCCCTCATCAAAAATGTGATGTGAGAACTTTTTTTTTATAACTATAGCAAATAAATCCATTGGCTTTAAGTGGATTTTCAAGACAAAATAAAAGGTAGATGGATCGATAAAAAAATATAAAGCATGACTTATTGTTAAGGGATATGCTTAGCAAGAAGGAATAGATTATGAGGAGACCTTTATACCCACCATTAAGATCAAGACAATTATATTTATTTGTGCATCTTCAGCATAAAAGGGATGGAAGCTTCAATAGATGGATGTTAAAAGTACATTTTTGAATGGTGATCTCAAAGAATAAGTGTACATGACCCAACTAGAAGGGTTCATTATCAAACAACATCCACACAAGGTATGCCATCTAATTAAGTCACTTTATGGACTTAAGCAAGTACCAAAGGCATAAAACATTAATGAGCATCGATTCATTCATATCCCCTTAGATAATAATTTATATATCAAAAAGGTAGTTGTAATGATTATCATTCTAGTTTTTTATGTGGGTAATCCTGTGGTCATAAGAAGTTTAGATGATCTTATTTAAGAATTAAAGAATGACATGAAAAATTCCATCGACATGACAGATTTGGGACTAATTCATTATTTTCTTGGCTTAGAGATATGTTAAAAGAAGAATCATATTTTTGTATCATAGATGAAATATGCCAAGATGCTCCTTAATAAATATGGGATGATAGATTGTAAACTAATGTCAACTTCAATGGAGAAAGGTTTGTAACTATCCTAGTTTTAGGAGTCACCTCATATAGATGAAACTATTGGAAATATTGTCATTGATGTCAAAGGTCTAGCATTAATGATAAAGGCCCCATAGCATTTAATGGTGTTTTTAATATTAATATCTTAGATAATGTGTGTTTATATTTATTTAATAATAATGAATATATTTTTGGTTGCATAAAAGTCAAAAGGGACCCATGGAGAAGTCAAAGAGTCATGGGATGAAGATAAAAGAAGATTGGGACCCATTTTCCCATGAAAAGTCATCTTGAAGAATTCCAAGACTCACCAAGTGAAGAAAAAAGAGGGTATGGCACATTTTTCCATGAAGAGTCACCTTAAGGAATTTGAAAGGTCACCAAGATAAAGTTAAAAGATGAAAAGACACATTTGCTTACGAAGGGTCACCATGTGACTTTTCAAATGCAAGGATACGAAGGGTCATATAAGTTTGGCACCATTTTCCATGAGGATTGAAGGGTCACAAAGGGTGAATGCCAAAGGTAATTTTGAAATCTATAAATAAAGGCTTGAGAATCCATTTGCTATATGCAAGAGAGTGCATGGCTTTATAATTATTTTATATAATAAAAGAGCAGAGAAAAGCAAGACATATTATAGAGTTCTATTATTTGTTGAGTAAGCAACATTGAGAGATAGTTATGTTTTATACACAAGAGGGGTTGGTGCTCTTATATGTTGGTGCTCACAAATCTTTGCAATGGGTTAGGGCTCTTGTGGGTTGGTGCTCACAAATAGTTATTGTATTGGTGCTCAATAAAGAGGTTGGTGCTCTTGCAAGTTGGTGCTTACAAACTTTGTAATTTGAGTTGGTGCTCATTCATATAATCAAGATTGTTCTTCATGGTTTTTTCCACTTTGGGTTTGCACATAAAAATTTGGTCTCTCTCTCTCTCTCTCTCTCTCTCTCTCTCTCTCTCTCTCTCTCTCTCTCTCTCTCTCGTGTGGTGCATGTTATTGTTTCAATTTTTTTGCATATCTTGAATGTGTGATTAAGTGGTTAAAGAAAAAGAAATCAGATTAAGTAATAGCCCCCTCTTAGTATATTTTATGCTTAACAATTGGTATTAGAGCAAGTTCCTTTTAAACAAAATTTACAGCTTGAAGGTAGATTGGGGAAAGTACGATGGCTAGATCACATGAATGTTTTTCTATAAATAAATCACCTTTGTCTGATGGAACAAATTATACTTTTCAAAGCATAAAGATGAGGACTTATTTGATGGCCCTTGGATTTAAAATTTTTCAAGTAGTGGTGGAGGAATATGAAGAGCCAAAAACACTTGTAACTACTCTGATGGAAAAGAAAGAAAGTGAAAATAATGCTAAATATTTAAATGCTATTTTATGTAGTTTATGTGATTCAAAATTTGTTAAAGTTATGCATGTAAATCTGCTGCTCATGAAACTTGGGTAAAGATTAATAATATTTACAAAGGTGATGGAAAGGTTCAACAAGCTAAGCTTCAAACTTTTAGAAGATAGTTTGAGAGTTTGAAGATGGAAGAAAATATAAAAAGCTACCTTTTACGGGTTGATCAAATAGTAAATTAGATTCAAGGTATTGGAGAAAAGTTAGAAGAATCAATCATTGTACAAAAAGTTTTGAGATCTCTACCATTGAGATATGATGCAAAAGTTTTGGAAATTGAAGAGATGGAAAATTTAGACAAGATAAAGATGGCTGAGATACATGGTATTCTTATTGCATGTGAGATACAGATAGAACAAGAAAAACCCTCAAAGAGAGAAGCTACTTTCAAGACATCAAAGAAAGAGAAGGCTAAGATTCAAGAATCAAGTGACAATTCTAGTGATGATTAAGATAGCTATGGAGCTTTATTCATTCACAAGATGAAAAAGGGCATAGGTAAGTATCAAAGGAAAATTACCTTTTAAATGTTTTAATTATGGAAATATTGAACATTTTGTAGCTAAGTGCCTAGATAAGGGTAATGGTGACAATGAAGAAGGAAAGTATACATACAATAAGAATTTAAAAATAAAATTCAAGAAGGGATTCAAGAAGAAGAGCTTGTATTATAAATATCTTAGCTCAGTGAAAGATAGTTGAGTTAGTGATTTAGAAGAAGAAGAGATTCTATTCATGGTCATACATGAAGATTACTCTACAAGCAAAAGTATAGATGATCAAGAAGAAGAACAAGGTGAAGACAAAGTGAATCTAGAAGGAGAACTCATTTGTGCCTTAGAAGAGTTAAAATCTCTTGAGAAGAAGAATCAAATATTGGAGCTCCAGATCAAGAAAAATGAAAAGGAGTCAAAGGAAACAATTGAAGATCTACAAACACACTTTGAAGAAGCCAAGAAGAATGAAAAAGATCTAACGACACAGTTGAAAAAAGTAAGTGAAGAATATGAAAGGTATGTTATTGAAATTACTTATTTAAAAGCAGATCTCGAGAAAATAAATAAAGAAATCAATGATAAAGCAACCAATGATTCAAAATTTTAGAATAACACTAATATGTTGAATAAGATATTAGAAAGTCAAAGATTAATATCAAATAATATAGGTATTAGATTTGAAAAAGAGAAAATGGAGACCGCTACTTTCAAAGATAAGGTTAAAATAGAAAAAGGAAAGAGATATGCTGAAACTCTTACAAAAGGGGAAATAAAAAGGGAAGAAGTTAAGAATACAGAGGACATCTCAAACAAATAAGGCTGGAAAGAACAAAGGTATATAAGGTAATCAAGTCAGAGATACACAAATAGGTCCTATTTTATGGTTACTATTTTTATTGTAATGGATATGGTCATAAAAGAATAGAATGTTGAAAAAGGGCTAACAATTTTGGAAATAAGGAGAAGGAAACTCATTTAGTGTTAAACAGAATCCATAACTCTTTTGCTCCTCTATCAGGATTTAATGAAGAAGCCATAATATGTTACAAGTCTAATAACTTTGGACACATAGCTTGGTATTGTATAAGTGTGTTCGAGTTAGTCAAGAAGGACCAGATTTTCAAGGCTTCAATCATCAAGAATAAAGTTCAGATAAGTTCATGGTAGAAAAAACTTGAAAAGCCTATGTTGGTCTAGATAACTTTGCATGAAAGAAATGAAGAAAAGCCATGGTTAATTGATAGTGGATGTTTGCGGTACATGTCTTGAGACAAGAGCAAGTTCATAACCTTGAAGAAGATCAATGATGGCATAGTGAAATTTAGAGATACTACTAATACCAAAATTGCTAGAAAAGGTACACTAAGTTTGGATAATGGTGTAACTAAAACTGAAAATATTTTTTATGTAGAAGGTATTAAGCATAATATTTTGAGTGTAAGTAAAATGTGTGATCAAGTTCATAGACTAAGTTTTTATGCAAAAGGTTATGAAATTAGGAGAAAATATTATGATGTGTTAGTTGTAGATTCTCAGAGAACATGCAATAAATTGTATATGTTATCAGACATCAAAGATCAAAGATGTTCTTTGAGTCAGATTGAAGAGAGTTGGCTATGGCATAGGAGAATGAGACATATAAATTTTGAAAATCTTGCCAACATCAAAAAGAAGTAAGTAGTCAAAAATCTTTCAAAGATTACAAATCCATCCAACACACTTTGTGAACCTTGTCAACATAAGAAGCAGGCCAGAAGGAGGTTTAAAACAAAAGAATACTCAACCACTCATATGTTAGATCTTATTCACACTAATTTGTGTGGACCTATGAGAACTCAAAGTATTCAAAGTGAGAAATATTTCATGTTACTTATTGATGATTTTTCATGTATGACTTAGGTAATGTTTTTAAAGAAAAGTTAGAAGCTTTCAAACATTTTAAAGCATTCAAAGCATTAGTTGAGATTGAAACTTGTTTAAAGATTAAATGCCTAAGATCAGATAAAGGAGGAAAATTCATTTCATATTAGTTTATTGAGTTTTGTGAAGACCATGGAATAAAGAGACATTATTTAACAGCTAGAACTCCATAGCAAAATGGAATAGTTGAACGAACAAATATAATAGTTCATGAGATGGCAAGGACAATGCTAAATGAATCCAAGATACTAGATAAATATTGGAGAGAGGTAATTGGTACAACAGTGCATATCCAAATTAAAGCATTATTGAGAGTCAACACTGAAAAGACTCCTTATGAGCTATGGAAAGATAAACCATGTACAGTTGATTATTTTAGAGTTTTTAGTAGTAGATGCTTCATAAAGAAAACTATTAAAAATTTGGGTAAGTTTGAATCTAGAGCAGATAAAGATATATTTCTTGGTTATTCTTGTAAACTTAAAGCTTATGAATTTTATAACAAAATAACCAAGAAAATAGTTGAAAAGTACAAGTGTCAGGATAGAAGAAGATAGAGCACAAAGAATTATTGATCTAGTAGACATTCCTAAAATCATTGAAGAGGAAGATGTTGAAGCATTAGATGAAGATGAGAAGGAGAAAAAAGACACCAAAACCCCATCCAAATATGTCCAAATAAATTATAATGAAAGTGACATCATTGGGGACATAAATGAAGGAATTCACACTAGAAGATTGATGGTAAGTAAATCTGATCAAGTTAATTTCTCTTTGTTATCCAAAATTCAGCCTAGAACTTTTTCAAAAGCCAGACATGATAAGCATTGGGTTAAGGCAATAGATGAAGAATTAAATTAGATAGAAAAAAATGATACTTGAGAATTAATGCCTAGACCAAAAGATCATAATATGATAAGAATAAAATGGGTTTACAAAACAAATTAAATGAAAATGGAGAAGTGACCAAGAATAAAGCAAGATTAGTATGCGAAGGATATGCTCAGATTGAGGGAATATATTTTGAAGAAAAATTTTCACCAGTGGCAAGGCTAGAGGTTCTTAGAATGTTTCTTGCATATGCAGTGTTTAAAAATTTCATAGTGTTTCAGATGGATGTCAAGTCTACATTCCTAAATGAGAATCTAGAAGAGGAGGTTTACATTGAGTAGCCAGAGGGATTTATTGTCTCAAATGATAATAGCCATGTATGTAGATTGAAGAAAACACTATATGGATTGAAACAAGCTCTCAGATCTTGGTATGCAAGACTTGATAAATACCTACAAGATCAAGGTTTCAAGTGAGGATTTACTGACAATAATCTCTACATCAAAAAAGAAGGTAAGCATCAATTAATTATTATGGTATATGTTGATGACATAATATTTGGAGGTAACATTAAAAAGATGATGAAAGAATTTTTTGACAATATGCAAAAAGAATTTGAGATGTCTATGCTTGGAGAATTGGCATTTTTCTTAGAGTTGGAAATTTTTCAATCAGATAAAGGAATTTTCATATCTCAAAGTAAATATGCCATAGAAATGTTGAAAAAGTTTGGTTTTGAGGATTGTGCACTAGTTGGTACACTAATGGGTATAGGGAACAATGTGAGTAAGGATGAAAATTCACACATTACAGATCAATATTTGTATATATATATATGATTGGTAGTCTTTTATATTTAAAAAGATTAAGGTCAGACATTATGCATGCAGTAGGCATGGTTACAAGATATCAGGCAGCCCCAAAGGAGAGTCATGTTCAGTTGGTGAAAAGAATATTTAGATATATCAAGAGGACATTAGATTATAGATTGTCGTATCCCACAATTAGAGATTTCCATTTGGTTACTTATATAGATTCAGATTGGGCAAGTTGCTTCAATGATAGAAAGAGTACAACATGGGGAGCTTTCTTCCTTGGTAATAGCTTAGTATCATGGAAAAGCAAAAAAGAAAAATTTAGTATCACTATCTATAGCTGAATAAGAATATATTGCAGTGGTATTGTGTTTTACTCAAGTTCTTTGGATGAAGCAAAATTTGGAAGATATCAAGGTAAAATATAATGAACCTATTTCTATTTTTTATGACAACACAAGTGCTATTAATATTTCTAAGAATCTAGTGATGCATTCAAGAACAAAACATATTCCTATCATATATCACTTCTTGAGAAAGCAGGTTGAAAATCAATAGGTTAAGATGGAAAATATCAATACTATAAAGTAGATTGCAGATATTTTCACAAAGGCACTACCAAAAGACACATTTGAGTATCTACGAGAGAAGTTAGAAGTAATATCTTTTACTTCTTACCATTGAAGATCAACATTAGTTGAGGGGGAGCTAAGTGTTAGCTCTAGGATAGGCCCTTTTTCGTTGATGTCAAAAGGGGAGAAGAATAGAAATAGGTATAGGGAAAAGGTATAGGTTGCTACAGTAAGGGGGAGTTATTATATGTTTTTTAGATGGTGGTATATGTAGGTTGTCATGTGCAATGTAGGTTTCAGGATGTGGTAATTTTAGTTTGAGGTTGCTATCAATGATAAATGGGAAGATTATTAAAAATATTGTCATTGATGTCAAAGGTCTAGCATTGGTGATAAAGGCCCCATAACATTTAATGATATTTTTAATATTCATATCTTGGCTAATATGTGTTGATATTTATTTAATATTAATGAATATATTTTTGGTTGCATAAATGTTAAAAGAGGGCCCATGGAAAATTCAAATAGTTACGAGGTAAAGATAAAAGAGGAATGGGATGCATTTTTCCATGAAGAGTCATTTTGAATAAATCCAAGACTCACCAAGCAAAGACAAAAGAGGGTATGGTGTATTTTCCCATGAATAGTCACCTTAAGGAATTCAAAAGGTCACCAAGATAAAGACAAAAGAGGGAAGGACAGATTTGATTATGAAGGGTCACCATGTGACTTTTCAAATGTAAGGATACAAAGGGTCATGAAAGTTTGGTGCCATTTCCATGAGGATTTAAGGGTCACAAAGGGTGAATGCCAAAGGTCATTTGGAAAGCTATAAATAAAGGCTTGAGAAGCCATTTGTTATATGCAAGAAAGTGCGTGGTTTTGTAATTATTTTATATAATAAAAGATGAGAGAAAAGAAAAATATATTATAGAGTTCTATCATTTGTTGAGTAAGAAACATTGATAGATAGTTGTGTTTTATAGATAAGAGGGGTTGGTGCTCTTATGGGTTGGTTCTCCCAAATATTTGCAAGGGGTCAGTTCTCATGTGGGTTGGTGCTCACAAATAGTTGCTATGTTGGTGCTCAACAAAGGGGTTAGTGCTCTTGCAATTTGATTCTTGAGAACTTTTTAATTTGAGTTGGTGCTCATTCATATAATCTAGAGTTTTATCTATGGTTTTTCCCACTCTGGGTTTCCACGTAAAAAACTGGTGTCTCTCTCCCTCTCTTATGTGGTGCATGTTATTGTTTACGTTTTATTTCATATCTTGAATGTGTGATTACATGGTTAAAGAAAAGAAATCAGATTAAGTAAAAGATATATAATATACTGATTCAGGCCCCCTCTTAGTATATTTCATGCTTAATAGAAACTCACTATAGGAAATTTATTGGGAGTCTAATTTACTTGACTTATACCAAACTAGACATATGATTTGTTGTCAACTATCTTTTGAGATTCATACAAGAGACAAATAAGTGTCCTTGGGTTGTAGTGATACACATTTTGAGATATGTTTGAGGTTCATTTGATTACGGTATAAAATACAAGAACTCAATTTTATTATTATAGGGTTACACAAACTCAAACTATGCTAGATCTATTGATGACAGGAAATCAAATTCTAGATATATATTTCATCTCAAGATTTAGACTAATTTTGTGGATAAATAGGAAGCAATTTGTAGTTGTTCTCTCATCCATAGAAGCAAATTACCATGTTTCACAAAGAGATTTGCATGAGGTAATTTGGTTATATCAAATTTTATCTGACAAAGACATTCCTAAAGATTATCCACCAGTCATTTTATGTGACAATTGGGGTGTGTTAAATCTTGTGAAGAATCTAATATTTCATGAGAGGACCAAACACATTGAGGTTCAGTGCCAATATATTCAAGAATAAGTCTTGAACCATCATATTCACCTCCAGTTCCACCTAATAGATGCATAAGCAAAAAATATACTCACTAAGCCACTTGAAAAGGTGAAATTTGATCTGTTTCAGGGGCAAATTTATAAAAACAATGTAATAAAGGGGCAATGTGAGCATAGTTATATTACATTGTTTAAATCGATAGAAATTTACACTATTTTGTATTAGTGTATATTAGCTTTATTAGTTGTTGATAATTACATAGTAGTTGTGTAATAGCTATAATATTATGGTTTGAGGTAACCAGTTTATGTAATATATAAATTCACCCTTCTACTCATCAATGAAATCATCAAGCATTTCATTCCTTGCTAGAAATAAGCCATACCTAGACTAATGATGGACTCGTCATAGAGGGGTCAGTACCTTAGTTGGTCAAGCATTCCAACAACAAATGGAAGGTCCTAGGTTCAAGTCATATCTATATCTCAATATGTGGTATAAAATCCAAGATAGGATCCCCAAAAACCTATAGTATGGCTTAAGGGAGGGGGTGTTGGAGATAATCCATACCCAGACCGATGATGGGCTAGCTATAGAGGGGCCATTAGATCAATTAGTAGAGCACTCTAACAACAAATGGAAGGTCATAGGTATGATTCATAGCTATTCCATATGAGTTATATATCTATAATGAAGGATAAAACACTTTTGATGATTTTTTATTCATGAAGGGAGGTGGATTTATACATTAAAAACATTGATTATCTCAAACTGTAACCCTGTAACTATACAACAATTAACTACGTAACTACGTATCTAACTACTAATTATAATAAATTATGTTAATATAAATAGTTCAAAAAATTGTATAACAAATTTTAAATTCAATAATTTTATCTATGCTAACATTCCCCACTTTAATACATTGTTTTTAAAAAATGTACCCCAAAATAGATTAGATTTCACCTTTTCATGTGACTTGGTGAGTATATCTTCTATCTATGAATTTGTTAGGTAGTACTAGAGATGAATGTGGTGGTTCAAGACTTGTTCTCAAATATAGTGGTAATGGAATTCAATGTTTTTGGTCCTCCCATGAAATACTATATTCTTGACAAGATTTAACACACCCTGTTTGTCACTAGAAAAGGACTAGTGGCTAATATTCATAAATCTCTATGTTTGACAAAATGTGACATAACCAAATTACTTCATGAATATATTATTGTGTATCACAATATTATACTTCTATGTATAAGAGAGAAACTATGGATTGGTTCTTACTAATCCACAAAATTGGTCCAGATCTGAAATGAAATTTATATCCAAAAGTTGATTTCTTATCATCAACAGATCTATCATAGTCTAAGTCTGTGTAACCCTTCAATAATAAATTTTATTTCTTCTTGTATTCTAGACCATAATCTATTGTAACTTAGACATCTCAAAACATGCTTCACTTCAACCCAATGACACTTCCTTGGATCTTATATGAATCTCGAAAGATAGCTGACAACAAAGCATATGTCTAGTTTGGTATAAGTCAAGTAAATGAACTCCCAACAAGCTGCCTATAGTGAGTTTCATCTACTTGAGGTGACTCCTAAAATTAGGATAGTTGAAAACCTTTCTCCATTAGAGTTGACATTGGTTTACAATCTGTCATCTTGTACTTCTCAAAGAGTGTCCTGGCATATTTCATCCATGAGAAAAAATATGGTTCTTCTTTCACCATATCTAAAATCCAATAAATAATGAACTAGCCCCAAATATATCAAGTATAAGTATTTATTTAATTCATTATTTATTTCTTCAAAAGGATCATCTAAACTTACTATGATAATAAGATCATCTACATATAAAACTAGAATGCCAATCACTTTGCCTACCTTATTGATATAAAAATTAGTATCTGAGGGGCTACAAATTAATCTATACTATAATAAATTATCATAAGACTTAATGTACCATGTATTTGGAGATTTATTAAGTCCATAAAGTGATTTAATTAGATAACATACGTTATGTGGATGGTGTTTATCAATGAAACCTTATGGCTAGGTCATGTATACTTCTTCTTTGAGATCACCATTCAGGAATGCACTTTTCACATCCATATGTTGAAGTTCCATCCCTTTTGTCTTATGAGTACACAAAAACATTTGATGGTCTTAATCTTAGAATTATGTGAAAAGGTTTCCTCATAATCAATTTCTTCTTATTAAGCATATCTCTTTGAAATAAGTCATGCATTGTATATGTTAATGGATCCATCAATCTTGTATTTTGTCTTGAAAACCCACTTGTAGCCAATGGATTTATTTACCAAAGGGAGATCGATTAGTTCCCACATACCTTTTTTGTTGAGGGAATCATATCCAACATCTATGTCCTTCTTCCACTTAGGTTGACATAAAGTCTTTTGAACTATCTATAGTTTAGTGATATCAACTACTGAACTCATTAATACAAGATTAACTTCATGTCTCACCTGTCTTTTGGTCTAAACTCCTAATGAAGTATTTGGATTAGAGTTTAGGTGTGAGTACCTGATGGTGATTTCTACCCATTTTGGATGTTAATGTTTTCACTAATTTGATGAAGAATTATCTTCCAAATTTCCAAGATCAACGAACAATTCTCCTTGTATCTCACCTTCTTTAGGAGAAAATTATTCATTCTCATCATCAAACTATGGGAATAGTCTATGAGAGGTGGTATGTTTTGACTCCTATGGCAATGAGTAAAATTATGAATCATAATATACCACACCTCAAATTTCATATATCTTCTTTGTCTTAGGATCTATGAGACGATATGCTTTTGAGGTAGTATTATACCCCAATAGAAGGAACTGGAGTGTCTTTGGTTTGATCTTATTCTTTTTAGTAAGGACATCCATATAATATGTAAAAATAAACAGTCTAAGATGAGAGATCAAAGGTTTATGAACACTCCATACCTCCTCCAGTGTATTGTCATATAAGATATTTTTAGGTGCCCTATTGAGAAGATATACAACTATCTAAACTATTTTTACCTAAAATGGCAAGTCAAAATTCATAGTGGAAAACATATAAAGAGCCATCTCCATGATTAAATGTTTGAATCACTATATTATTCCATTGTATAATGGTGTATAGGGATTATTTTGGTTTTTTTTAATGCCATGTTGCTTAAATAATTCCAAGAATTCTTTTGATGTGAATTCCCCCCTCAATCTGAGCAGAAGAGTTGAAGAGGCCTCCCAGAATAGGTGACAATAAGATGGTATAAGACCTTAAAATGAGTTAAAGCTTCAGTCTTATTATTAAGAAATAACAGCCATGTCTTATGAGATGAATCACCAACAAATAATTGAAATTACTTCAATCCTTGGAAATAAGTAGGCAAGGGTACACATAGATTGGTATGCACCACATTGAGATGATCCTTAACTTACGGTTAAATTAGCTTGAATGAAACCCTATGTTGTTTACCAACTAGACATCTAGGGCATACAGGCAATTAATGGGATAGCTAAGGAAGTTCGTGGACCATAGATTTAGAGCTGAGATGGTACAAATAACTAGTAGAAAAGTTCCCATATTGATAATGCCAAAATGTTGTAGATTTTTCCATAGAGGCAGATGGAGTAATAGAATCAGATGAAAATACATCTATGCCAAATAATTGATCCTTCAAAAATGCTCTAGAAATGCTCTAACCTTCCTATGAGAGGACACATGATTTTATACCATTATTGATCATCAACTCTACCCTAAAATTTTGATTCAAGAGCTGACTTACAGATAAGAGATTTATTGTCAAGCCAGGGACATATAGTACATTTGTGAGAGTATAGGTTCACATCCTGAGAAGAATGATGATAGTGCCAATTCATTTTACAACATATACTTTATCATCTATAATTCAAACTCAATCTCCAATGGGTTGAGTTGTTAATTAATCAAATAATTCCTTTCATCTTGTCATATGCTTTTTATATCAAGAATCAACCAACCAAACTTTACTCATGTGTGACATGATTTGTGAGATAATATCTGCATATGCACTAACACATTCTTATTTTTTGAGTACTTATTTAGATTCATCATCCTATTTATGTTTTGCGCTACATGTCCATGTTGTTTCCATTGTCAAGAATGTCTTTTGGATTTATGTGAATCATCTCTTCTTGATGTGCCTTCTTGACTAGATGATCCTTGTGTCAAGGCATTACACCAGCAACTATAAGTGCCATGCATATTTATGTGGAAAATATGGCACCATATTTTTTTCTTTTAAATTTTTGTTGTTTTTAAATCTAATTTGGTGGTCCTTTTGAGAAATTTCAACCACATTTCTTGGAAATTAGGGCTTTATCCTTGAACTCTTCTTGCACAGACTGAATGGCTTCTTCTTATCGAAACAATTCACTAGTTCTTTGAAAGACACTACTTGCTTTCTGATGTTTAGTGTATGATGAACATGCAAAATTGAGAGGAGAAAGATATCAATGTGATCAAGATCAATAGCTTGTTCTCAATCTTTTCTCCAAGTGTAATTAATTCAATTCGTAGTTCTACTACCTGGTGTAATAATTCCTCAACTTTCTTGTCTTCTTTCATAGTAAAAGTATGAAGCTTAGACTGTAGATGGATTATATTCATCTAATTTTCATCTCTTAAATGGTGGAAAAATGTCCTAAGCCTCTTTTTATGTTGATGTGTCCCGAGGTTGAACCTCATCGGTGACACTGAGTGTGATCAACATAAGGGCTTTTCCATTTAAATTGCCATATTTAATTTTCTTATGATTCTATAAGGATGGGACACTACACTAGTGATGATAACAAATAATTATTCAAATTAAATAATTATTCACATCTTCATCTTTCATGCAAATAACTTTTTCCCTTTGAGGAGTTGGGCATCAAACAAGAGGATTTTGGGTGCAAACATATATATTTTTACTTTATTTATAAAAAAATTTACACTCAAAGAATTATTTATGCTTCAAAATTTTGTATGAAAAGAATATACCTTATTCAAATGTTTCCTTCTTCTTGTGCTTCTTGGAAAGATGGCCCTTTCCTGTAGGCTTGTAGTTTTTCTTGAATTTTTTGTGGTTGTGTTGATGTACCTAATGTGTATCACTAGGTCAACATATAGTGTTAAGAAACACTTATAATTTTTTGATTCAAATAATCCATTGCATGAGTTGATGGTTGTGATCTTCTCAAGATCTGTGGTGGAGTAGTGGCCAAGCTAAATGACTGTTTCAAAAAATGAACATGTAAATGGTTGTTAGGAGAAACCATGGTCCTAAATATTAATGAAGATGAAAGTGATCAGAACTAAGTCCAATGAATGATGTCCAAAACCTAATTTATAAACCCTAAGCTAACATGGATATTTACAATGACAAGTTAAACTATAGTGATCTAGCCAAAAAGGAGAAAAAGGAAGGGTAGGGCAGAAAGAAGGTGTTTTTGATCTTCAATCTAGACATTATTACAAAGTTTAGATTTCATTAAGACATGCACTAAACCAATATATAACATTAAATTGCATAGGCACAAATCCTCCTATATATCAAGCAAATGTCTAAAGAAAGGTAATGCAAATAAGAAATATGGTTCAATTTAAAGGTTTACTTCCATAGGAAAATAAATTCCACACATCTTCAAGAAAATCAAAAAAGAATGAAATAAACCTAAGATCTTTCAATCAACCTAGCATAAGCACAAATTTAAAACTATTCATTAACACGTTCACATCTACGATCCATAAAAATAATTCAAATCTAAATATCAAACCAAATAACTGACGAATAAATCATGATAGCAAACATAGATAAATATTGGACCAACATTGTAGAATTCGTTGCTTATACTACTTTTTCCAAGTTTACAAAATAATTTTGGCTCTAGGAAATTTCCCCTCTTTTTTATAACTAAAAATGCCCCTTTTATAGAAGGCTCAATGAGGAATGTCTGTCAATCATATCTAATGATAATTGCATATGTGTTACGTAAAACTATCCTTCTACAACATTCTAGAATTAGACAATTTACAAATTAACTAACTTATAAGCAATATGCTTTACGAATTTCACATGTTGCTACAAGATATAGTATTCTTCAAAAATGTTTTACAAAGTTTTGATTCAAAAGAATATACTATGTCAACTAAATTGACTTTGAGACTCTTTGCAATTGTAGCCCTTTGATTTTGTCCTTGATCTTCATGGCTTTGTTACATTTGTTCATCTGTAAATTTGGCATTGATAATTGGTTCCCATGGATCAGAATCCACCCTTTTGATTATTTTAGTAGCTCATATTTAGCCTCATACTCACTTAATGTATCTAGTGGTTACCTTTCATCCTATTCCTTTATTAGGGCCCCTTTTTGTATATTTTTCCTAAGTATTGGACTCCATTTGCTTCTGACATGTGGAAGCTCGATGCTTCTTCGACACAAAGAAGTCCTCATTTCATCTTGCAGTAGCACCAACTCGAAGTGTGGTGACCTAATGCTCATCCAAAGCCATTTCCTTTTGGTAAGAATTTTGAGTAGCACTGTTAGCTAATAGGGTGACCAACAAGACCCATCGAGTAAGTTATCAAGGGAAATGTAGTTTTTCCATGTGGTACCTTTGCTCATTTTTTCAAAGAAGTGCCCAACTTCCCTCAGAGAAGTGTATACTTGATACATGGCATCATAGCACTTATCCAAGAGTAGATTTGGTATATCAAAAATTTGGCCAATGCCATTAGAAAATGAAGAGAATAAAGAGGACCCACCATGTAGTTCTAATAATGAGGAGATGAGCCAATCCACATGGCACCATGACACTTGTTGAATTTGAAGTTTTCCTATTAGAGCAATGAGTTATGCCATTGGCTAGGGTAAGTAGATCTCCATTTCTAATAGCATATCAAAGGCAGCTCTAAATATGGACATGTGGTATGACTACACTCCTTCTAAGCATTGTGACCATAACAAGATAGTTCAGTTACACCATATCTAAGATCTATAGGATAGTTGAACTCATGAGCTGAGTCCTTCATTTAGTTATAACAACATCATCATAGGTGTGAGTGCCAGGATTTTTAGGTGTCACCCCACAAGAATCTGATTCACCTATATATTTTGGGCTCATCTCTTTTGGGGAAAGGATTAGACTTTGTATTTTGGTTATTTTGAAAATAACTATTTGTAATAGAATATGAGTAATAGTAACTAGCAATTTATTTATTCTATGACCTTAGTAGGTGCCCCTCATAGGTGTGATTGGTCATTTTGTATTGTGTCCTTAGGGAATTATATATATATTTTTCCACCTAATAATGAAGAGGATGTGGTTTTTTGTCAATCTGAGTGAAGAGTTATCTCTACTTGTTATTCCCTTTCTTCTACTTCTATAGTATTAATCTTTTCTTGCATCATAGACTTTAATTCATTATTTATGCTCCTTTATAGTATATAGTGTTTAAGGATTCAATTTATTTTATGAAATTATAGGTTAATGCTTTAAATATCTCAGTCCATCACCTTAGTTTTATTTTAGTTTTATCTACATTTCTTTCTTATCCCTTTTCATCTTCAAGATCAATTAATAAGTCAGCTTATAAAATCCTAGATGTTGCTTTATAGACTATAATTCAATACCATACTTGTAAATCTTACCATAAAAGTTGTTTAATATAAAGAAAGAGTTTTAGGCTTAAATATTTCTCTTAAAATTTATTCTATCTACTATTTTAGGTGTTTAAACATTTGACCTACAACATCTGATGACAAATATAGCTCAATTACTTTTGGGTTTACAAGATATTTTAATTCAAGTTGTCTAACTTTGTGGTATCATCATGTCATACTATTAATTAATACTTTAAATATGGCCATTTATCATTTTCAGACATCTGTCACTTCCTAATTGGTTTCAAACCTTTTGAAAAGTTTGTCTTAACTCACACCATTAGATATGCTTTCACAAATCAATGTCGTTTATTGATCTCAAGTGAGGAAGTTGAATGCCATTAGCTACTCTATCATATTCCCCATAGTTGTGACTCTTATCACTACTGCATTCATTATAAGCTTCATTGAAATGTCAACTTTATCTCACACTATTGATCTTGATTACATGGATCAATCTTGCTCTATAGATATTTATCCACTAGGTTCTATCCTTCATTCCATGTACCATTAGATCTCTGGTAGGGTTCTTACGATGGTGACACTTTTCATCCTCTCAATCATCTTGGGGATTCATTGAATTTTTGAGTTAATATGCATCATTGATTAGGATGTGTATGTTCAACTATGTACCATTGATCATAGGGAAGATGCTCAGGTTTTAACCATGGGTTGCATGATCAACACTTGTCATCTTTGTGCTTGTTATAATTCATTTAAATTTTCAACTTTGATAATGCACCATCAGATCATATGTTCTTGAGTTATTGTGCACCATAAATCTTGATGCTTGACTTATTGATTCCCTGTAAGCTTGACACTTATCATTTCTAGGTTCACTCTGTTCCTACAAACATAAAATATACTTAATAAGGTCCTAAAAAATATAGAACTTAGGATATAATTTTAGCCTAAAGCTTTATTCATGTTAATAAACACAATAAGAACCTTATGATAAAGTATTAAGCTCAGTTTAAAATATGTAATAAAAGATCTCTGCTTAATTTAGCCCATGTGAATAACAAACTAGATTTGTGGGCTTTGGGAAATATAAAACTTAGTATGAAGCTTTTGGACTAAAGTTTTGGTCATGTTGATAAACATGATAAAAAATTTAGGCTAACATCTTAAGCTAAGATTAACATATAATAATTGTTCTCACACAAATTAAGATAAAATGACCTTACATAAATTTGAATTCAAAAGAAGTTAGACTAACTAATTAGACTATGGAGTTTTTGGGTATCTGAATATGAATTCACGAATTCAATTGTTTAATTAAAGATCAAAAATCAATCAGAGGGTCAAATTATCATCAAATTAATAAACCCCAGACATTGTTGGTTTTATTAAGACTCCATTAATCCTATAACCTAAAACATAGAGATCCAAAGTTAGAAAATTTAAATGAGTTAAAACCAAGATTATATGTAAACATGTCAACAACCCTCTGGTGTGGATGATCTTCAGATACAGATAATGTGAAAATCACTCTAATGGTACTCTGATAATTTAACTTTTCAATTTAAAGCAAAAATTTGCACAATTTGAAACAAGACTCCCCATTTTCAAAAATGGGGTTATGTTGACCTTAACATATGGCAACTTCTGGGGGAAACATAGCAATATGTTAGAATTTAGATACTCTTGGTTTAAACTAATACCCAAACAAATCATCCCATATGATAAAGTAACATTATTAAGATGAACTCATAATTAAAACAAGTCTTACATATGTAGAATTAGGCCCAAACATAAAAACTCATCCATGTTGTGTGTGTTCTTTGATTTCACTTATTGTTTACCATGGGATTTAGGGAAGAACTTCTAGATTTCATGACTTCAACCATTAACACTAACTTATAGCATATTTATATGTACATTGAGGATCATGCTTTAGCTTGGGGAAGGATTGGGCATTGCTTTGCTACCAACCATGTGTCTATATCCCTAATAGAGATGTCTTTGGCTCCACTCAATTCCTTGCTCCAATGAAATCCAGGCATCCATAGCCCCAATGGATTTGACCAGAATCACCTTTGCTTATAAAGCTCTTAAATTTTTCAATAAGGTTCTTAATTTTTGTATTTTTCAAGTCATTTTGAATTTCTAGCAAAGGTTAAGAACTAGGCTAACTAGGTTTTGGTATTTGGTAAAGTGTTTGATATTTAGAAAATAATCCTTGGTTGCAAACTTTGTCATAGGAAATAATGTTAATTAAGTGCAAACATGACTATGTTTCAATAATTCAAAATTTCACCCAACATGTGAAATCCTTATTAAAATCAAATTTAGACCAGAACAAATATCAATATTTACCAATTTCTCCAAATCATAACATCAAGTTCAAATTTATGGAATCCATGATAAACCAATGTTGAGAAGTCATACCTAAATTTATGAAATGTGAAGTTCTTGAGAAATTAGGTGAACTTTGAGTTGAGGGATATCCAAAAGAATTATTGAAAGTAAGGAACAAAGTAAAAAAAAATCACAACAAACAAAAAAACAAGAAAAGAAATATTTACAAACACTACTTACAAACAAGGTACATGAAGGAAAGAAACAAAAAAGAAACTAAACTAAGCCATACACTAACTCCATAAATAAATTACCTCTAGGATCAAATGGAAAGTTATTTAACTTACCATAGGACCTTGAAACATGATTACATCCATTCAATGGTCTCTTCTTGTGGATAGGAACACTTGTATGTTTGTGTCTTTTATATGATGTGGCTTGGTTTCCCACCTCCATTATCAAGCACATAGAGTGAAGATATGGATCCAAGATCTAATCATATTCTTACCAAATTCTCATTTCTTGCATTAGGAATGCTATCTCTACTTCATTAAAAGACTGATCATGATTTGTATCATTCACCTTCCTTGGTTGGATTGTGAACTCAGCTAGTATGCTTGGATTGACGTCTTCATTAGGTTCCATATAATCCTGAAAGGCCTCTTCATCATAATCAACTAAAAGGACACTCTGAGATTCATTTTCAACCTTACCATTTGAATCATATTGATCACCTATTTCCAAAATTTTGAAGGTGTCATATAGAAATTATTGATCTACTACACTTTATTCATCTTCATCTTCTGTGCAGAATGACATCTCTTCTATCTAATCAATTCCCACCTCATCTTGTTTTGGGATCTATAGAATGACATGTTATCTTGTAATACATCAATTTATTTTAAAAAATCCTAGTATAAATGTTGCCACTGGTCAACTTCTTTAGGGATATCCTTATTTTCAACAATGACCTCATATGAATTATCCTCACAACTATCTTCTAAAGAGAGGTCAACTTGTACCTGATCTTGTTTATGGGGCTGCTCATCTTGAATATATCTTCCTTCCTCAAGATCATATTCAATTTCATTTTCTTCTTTGAATGGAAAATCAAAAGCTTGTACCATGAAGGATTTAGATGTCCTTACAAATCCAAATGTCCCTACAACATTGTCTTGATTAAACGCAAGTTCAGATGTATCATTTTCATTTTGATATGATTTAAAGAAATTACAATGATCAGGGAGAACTATATCATAAAGATTCATTTCATGTATGTTATTAGATGATCTATTATTGATGTTATTATGAAACTTATTTTTAGGCCTATTGAACCTTTGAGAAGCAAAGTTTCTATTGGATTTTTCCCCAGTATTGCCCACTTACTTTTGCAATTGAATAAAATCAGTGCTTAGCTTTTGAACCATCTTAAGTATGGACTCATTCTCATTCTTTGGTGATTCTGACTTATGAAATTGATTGTTATTACTAGTGGGAACTAAATATCTCTATCCCCATGGATGAAATCCATTTGTAGCATTATTCAAGAACCCCAAATTTTGGCTAGGATGGGCATGGCTTAAGGGCAATTGGTTCAATAATAGTGTCTAATTTAAGGTAGACACACTCTAATTGGTACTGGGAGTGATATTTAGTGTTGGGAAATTGGCGTTTATATTTGGGATAACATATGCAAGATGACCTTGAGGTTGCATTTGATCATTGATTATTAAAGCTTCAACATAAGCTAATGTTAAGGTGTTTATGAATCCAACAAACCTTTTAAGAAACATAGAAGTCATGGGATCCAAATCATCTTTGTAAATATCTAAGGCTAAAGCCTCATCAAGTCTCTAAGGAGATATGGTTCTACTAAACATTTTATGGAATATGTCATTAAAGGATCTTATGGGTTCATTGTGATCTCCTTAAACTATGGTGGACTGTTGATATAAGACACAATGACTAATGATTTTACCAAATTGATCAATAAAGTAATTATTAAAGTTATTCCAATTGACAATGTAGTTCTCAGGTAGGTTAAGAACCATTCATATGCAACATATTTGAATGTAAATGGAAATTATCTACATTCTATATCTTCATGAAATACATTCATAAGGCTCAAAGCAAGCTTAAATATTTTAACATGTTCTTAAATTGTGACAACATTATTAGGAATAAAATAAGGCAAATACCTTTCAAGATTTCTTGGTAAGTCACGTACCTGACTAGACACATTGGTAGAAGATCCACCTAACCATGATATACCTTGATGAGGGTCTTACTTATGGCAGTTCCATCATGTAAAATATTCAACTTGTTTGAAATACAATGTATCAACCGTATCTTTGCAAATATCAATGATTAGATTGTTACATTAAGCCAATTTCACACAAATGCATTTAAAGCATAGTTAGCTTTAACTAAATAATCTCAAAGATATATCTAAAATGATGAATGAGAGGGATATTTACATTTACAAGTTCAAATAAACCTAAACATATAAATAATCAATCAATGTTTGATCAAAACTATTATCACTAACCTTAAACTAGTAGATTTACAAATTTTAAGCTACCTTTGCAACACTTAGCCATGAATCTTCAAGGAATATCGATCTTTGGCTAGAGGAAGCCCAAAGACTTGTCTGAAACCATGAATATTAGTGACATTTACACAATTGATTTAAGAATAACATAAATATGCAAATAATCAACTAATATTTGAATAAAATTTACTAAAATTAGTAAAGAGACTTCAAATTTACAAAGATTTAGCTTAGGCCCACCTTCTAGCACTAATTGTTGATGCACATAATGTGTATCACTAGGTCAACATATAGTGTTTAAGAAATACTTATCATTTATATATTCAAATAATCTATTACATGAGTTTTTGGTTATGATCTGCCCGAGATATGTGGTGGTGTAGTAGTCAAGCTAAATGACTATTTCACAAAATGAACATGTAAATGGTTATTGGGATCAACTATGGTCCTAAATCTTTACGAAGATGAAAGTGATTTGAACTAAGTCCAATGAATGATGTCCAAAACCTAAAGTCTAAACCCTAAGCTAACATGGATACTTACAATGACAAGCTAAACTATAGTGATTTAGTAAAAAAGAGAAAAAAGAAGGGTAGGGTAGAAAGAAGGTGTTTCTGATATTTAATCTAGAAATTATGACAAAGTTTAGATTTCATCAATACATGCACTAAACCAATATATAACATGAAATTGCATAGGCATAGATCCTACTGTATATAAGGCAAATGTTTAAGGAAAGGTAATGCATATAAGAAATCAGGTTCACTTTAAAGGTTTACTTTGACAAGAAAATAGCTTCTGCACATCTTCAATAAAATAAAAATCAGATGAAATGAACCTAAGATCATTCAATCAACCTAGCATAAGCAGAAATTGACAACTCTAAATTAACATGTGCACATATAGGATCCATAAAAACAATTCAAATCTAAATATCAAACCAGATAAATGAGGCAAAATCCATGATAGCAAACACACAGATAAATATTAGACAAAATTTGTAGAATTCCTTACTTGTACTACTTGTTTGATGTTTACAAAGTAATTTTGGATCTAATAACTCTCCCCTCTTTTTAAAAAATGACAATACCCCTTTTATATAAGGCTCAATTAGGTATGTCTATCAGTCATATCCAATGATAATTGTATAAGTTTTAAGGACAATTGTCCTTTTACAAAATTTTAGAATCAAACAATTTACAAATGAAATAACCTATAAATAATGTTCTTTATGAATTTCACATGCTTATATAATATATAATATTCTTTCAAAATGATTTACAAAGTTTTAATTCAAAATAATATACTATGTCAACTTAATTGTCTTTGAGACTCTTTGCAATTGTAACCCTTTGCTTTCATCATTGATCTTCATGACTTGTTAAATTTGTTCTCAGTCAATTTGGCATTGATAATTGGTTCCCTTAAAAGTTATTTTATCTACCATGTTAGGTATTCAAACATTCAACCTATAGCATCTGATGATAAATATAACTCAATTGCTTTCAGGTCTACAATATCTTTTAATCTGAGTTGTCTACCTATGTGGTATTATTGTGGTGTATTATTTATTAATACTCAAAATAAGACTATTTGTCATTTTAGAACACATGCCACTTCTTTATTGGTTCTGAGCTATTTGACAAGTCTATCTCAGCTCACACCACTGGATCTACGTAGACAAATCAATGTGGTTCATTGATCTCAAGCTGAGAAGTTGAATGCCATTAGCTACTCTATCATATTACCCATAGTTGTGAGACTTGTCACTACCAAATTCATTTTGAGCTTCATTGAAATGTCAACTTTATCTCACACCATTGATATTTATTGCATGGATCAATCATGCTCCATAGATATTTATCCACTAGTTTCTGTCCTTCACTCCATATACGATTATATCTCTTGCAGGGTTCCTATGATGGTGATACTTGTAACCCTATTGCCTGCCCTAGTGATTCATTAAAATTTTGACTTAATGCATAATTTTTATTAGTATGTGTAATCTCAAATGTGTATCATCAATCTTAGGGAAGATGCTTAGGTTTTAACCATGGATTGCATGATCAACACTTATCATCTTCATGATTGTTTTGAGTCATTTAAATTTTCAACTTTGATCATGCACCATCGGATCATCTATGCTTGAGTTAACATGTATCCTAAATCTTGATGCTTCACTTATTGACTCCCCAAAAGCTTGACACTTATCATTTCTGGGTTTGCACCATTCTTGGAAACATAAAATAGACTCAATAAGGTCCCAAGAAATATATAACTTAGGATATAATTTTAGTCTAAGGTTTTATTTGTTTTAATAAACATAATAAAAACCTTTGCATAAAGTATTAAGATAAGCTTAAAATATATAATAAAAGAGATCCACTGAATTTAGCCCATGTGAAAGACATACTAGACTAGGGGGATTTGGTAAATATAAAACTTAGTATGAAGCTTTTGGACAAAATTTTTGGTCATGTTCATAAACATGATAATAATTTTAGGCTAACATCTTAATATAATTTTAACATATAATAATTTTTCTAATGCAAATTTAGATAAAATGACCCTGCCTAAATTTGAATTCAAAGGAACTTAGACTAACTAATTAGACTAAGGGCTTTTTAGGTATCTGAACATAAAATCAATTGATTAATTAAAGATCAAAGATCAATAAGAGGATCAAATTATCATGAAAGCAAGAAAGCTTGGATGTTGTTGGTTTAATTAAGACTCCATTAATCCTATAAACATAAAGATCCAATGTTAGCAAATTTAAACGAGGTGAAACCAGGATTATATGTAAACATGTCAACAACCCTCTGGTGTGGATGATCTTCAAATACAAATAATGTGAAAAACACTCTAATGGTACTTTGATTAGATGAATTTTCAATTTAAAATACAAATTTGCACAATTTAAAACAAGGGTCCCCATTTTTAGGAATGGGGTTATGTTGACCTCAACAAGTTGTAGTTATAGGTTTGGATGGTTTAAACTATACTAGGAAGATTTACACTATAATAGTCTCCAAACACACTTACTTTTCACAACATCCTTACCTTCTACCATCATCTTACATCTTCTTCCTTAGAATTTCATGCTTTTATACACCTTGTGAGCAAATTTTTAATGAAGCTTTCTACTATGTGATACTTCTGCTTTGTGATGATTGTCTTCCTATTCTAACACTATCATTCACTATGAGTTGTCATTTTTTGTGGGTTGATTTTTTAGCATAGTTGTGATACACAACTCATAGGATGATAAGACTTTGGCTCATGCTACGAAAATCTATTTTTTCTATGATACATAGGATTCTAAATATTCTTCACCTATGATAGTTCCTCTCTCAAGCTTTACCAACTTCAATGTTGTTTAGGCTTGACTACTCTAGGTTTTGTGCCTTTCATCTAAGCCTACACTCTTCTTTTTATGAAAGAACACCCATGTTTTACGAGATAAATCATCAATGAACAACTAAAATTACTTTGATCCTTGGAAAGAAGTAGGCAAGGGTCTGAATAGATTGATATGTACCACATTGAGATGATCCTTGGCTTGTGATGAACTCAGCTCAAATAAAACCCTATGTTGTTTACTAGCTAAGCATATATGGAATACCAGCAAAGAATAGGATAACTACGGAAGTCCATGAACCATGGCCTTAGAGATAAGAGAGTACAAAGAACCATCAGAAAGGTGCCCATATCGGTAATGCCACAATGTTGTATATTTTTCCATAGAGGTAGAGAGAGAAACAACATCATATGAAACAACATATAAGGCAAATAAGCTTAAAAAATGCTCTAGAAATGATCTAAACTTACCATGAGAGGAGACATTGTTTTGTGCCATTCTTGATTATCAACTCTACCTTAACCTTATGATTCAAGAGTTGAATTACATACAAGATATTTTTGTCAAGCTAGGGACATATAGTACCCTTCTGAGAGTATAAGTTCATGTCCTGAAAGGAATGGTGATAGTAACAATTCCTTCTACAACATACTCTTTATCATCTATAAATCAAACTCAATCTCTAATGGGTTGAGTTTTCAATGAATCAAATAGTTCTTGGCATCATGTCATATGTTTGATAGAGCCAGAGTCGATCAACCAAACATTGCTCATGTGTGATGAGGTTTGGGAGATAAAAATTACATCTATATATGCATCACTACATTCTTATTTTTTAAATACTTCCTCTTCTGATTCATAATCATGATGATGTTATGTTGATACATGTACATGCTATTTACATCATTGAGGATGTCTTTTATACTTATGTCAATCATCTTTTCTCGATGTGCCCTCTTGACTGGACGAGTTTTGTGTCAAGGCATTATACCAGTAGCTATCAGTGTTAGGTGTATTGGTGCCACAAATATGACACCATCTTTTGGTCTTTTCAAAATTTTATTTTATTTTGTTTGCTTTGGTAGTCCTCTTGAGACTTTTGAACCATGTTGCTTGGAAATTAGGGCTTTATCATTGAACTCTTCTTGCATGGACTGGATGGCTTCTTATTGTTGAAGCAAATTCCCTAGTTCTTTAAAAGACACAACCTGCTTTGTGATGTTTAGTATCGTGATGAATGTCTAAAATTGAGAGGGGAAATCTCTCAATGTGATCAAAACCAACAGCTTGTCCTCAATATTTTATCCAATTGTAATTAATTTAGCTCATAGTTCTTCTACTCAACTAAATAATTTCTTAGCTTTATCGCCTTCTTTTATAATGAAAGTATGAAGCTTGGATTGGAGATGGAGTATCTTCATTTGATTTTTTGCCTCGTAAATGGTGAAAAAAATGTCCCAAGTCTCTTTTGATGTTAACACATCCTGAATATGAGGTTGAACCTCATCAGTGATACTGTATTTGATCAACATCAGGTCTTTTGCATTTGACTTATTGTATTTGATTTTCTCATCGTCTCTAGTAGGATAGGTCACCATACTAGTGATGATGCCCCATAATCATTTGAATTAAGGAATTGTTTGCATCTTTATCTTCCACATAGAAAAATTTGGCCCTTTGAGGAATTAGGCATCAGACAAGAGGATTTTGGGTGCAGACATATTTTTTCTACTTTATAAAAAAATTTACACTCAATGCAGTGTTTATGCTTCAAAATTTTGTATAAAAAAATGTACCTTATTTAAATGTTGCCTTCTTGCGCTTCTTGGTAAGGTGGCCCTTCGATGTAGGCTTACATGTTTACTTTCTTTCTTCGTGGTTGTAGTTTTAGGTTTGGATGGTTTGGACCATAGCAGGTAGATTTGGATTGTAGTAGTCTCCAAACACACTTCCTTTGCATAAGGTCATTACCTGCTACCATCAATTTACATCTTCTTCAGAAGTTTGCACTTTTCCACACCTTGTAAGAAAGTTTCTAATGAAGCTTTCTTTGTGTGATACATAGGTTAGAGTTTACTAAGATGTTAGCTCAGGATACAAAAGTTTATTTTCCTATGCAACATGGGCATCTCAATATTCTTTAGCTATGTCACTTCCTTGCTCAAGATTCACCAATTGGAACTTTATTCAAGCTTGATTGCTCTAGACGTTGTGACTTTTAGCTAAGGCTTCACTTTTATTTTTGAGAAATAACACCCATGTCTTATGAGAGAAATCATCTACAAAAAATTGAAAGTACTTGAATATTTAGAAAGAAATAGGAAAGGGTCCATATAGATCAATATGTACTGTATTGAGATGATCCTTGGCTTGTGAGGAACTTGGCTCGAATAAAACCTTATGTTATTTAACATCTAGGCATCCACGGCATATAGGCAAAGAATGAGATAGCTAAGGAAGTCCATAGACCATGGCCTTAGAGCTGAGCTGGTAAAAAAAACCAATAGAAAGGTGCCCATGTCGAAATGCCATAATGTTGTAGATTTTTCCATAGAGGTAAAGAGAGAAACAACATCTGATGAAATTGCATCTAAGACAAATAATTTATCCTTGAAAAATGCTATAGCAATGATCTAACCTTCTTGTGAGAGAAGACAAGATTTTGTGCAATTCTTAATCATCAAATCTACCTTAACCTTATGATTCAAGAGCTGACTTATAGACAATATATTTGTTATCAATCTAGGGACATATAGTTCCTTTGTGATTGTATAAGTTTACATTTGAAGAGAATTGGTGACATTGCCAATTTCTTTTGTAACATACTCTTTATCATTTGCAATTCGAACTCGATCTCCAGTGGGTTGAGTCCTCAGTGAATCAAATAATTCCATACATCCTGTCATATATTTTCTAGCACCAGAGTCGATCAAGCAAACTTTGCTCATGTGTGATGAAGTTTAGGAGATAATAACTGTCTTTATATTTGCTGATGTTGTCTACTTTTTTGGGTAATTCCTCTTTAGATTCATCATCATGTTGATATTGTGCTGCTACAATGCTGCAATGTTTCTATTGTTGAGGATGTCTTTTGGATTTATGTGAAACATCCCTTCTTTATGTGCCCTCTTGCCTGAATGAGCCTTGTATCAAGGCATTATAACAACATCTATCAGTGTCATGTGTATTGGTGCAACAAATATGACACCATCTTTTTGCCTTTTTAGATTTCTGTTGTTGTGTTTGCTTTGGTGGTCCTTTTGAAAAATTTGAACCATATTGCTTGGAAATCAGGGCTTTATCCTCAAACTCTTTTTGCACGGACTCGATGGTTCTTCTTGCTAAATCAAATTCTCTAGTTCTTTGAAAGACACTGCTTGCTTTGCGATGTTTAGTGTCATAAAGAACATGTAAAATTGAGAGGGGAGAGCTCTCAATGTGATCAGAACCAACATCCTATCCTCGATCTTTTCTCGAAGTACAATTAATTCAGCTCATAGTTCTTCTACTTGGTGTCAGAATTCCTCATATTTCTTGCCTTGTTTCATACTAAAAGTATGAAGCTTGAACTGAAGATGGAGTATCTTTGTCTAATTTTTCGCCTCATATATGGTCGACAAAATGTCCCAAGCCTCTTTTGATGTTGATGCTTCCTGAATATGAGGTTGAACCTCATTGGTGACATTGAGTGTGATCAACATTAGGGCTTTTACATTTGACTTGTCATATTTGGTTTGTTCATCAACTCTGATAGGACGAGTCACCGCACTAGTGATGATGCCTCATGATTCTTTAAATTGAAGAATTGTTTGCATCTTCATCTTCCACAAGGTGAAATTTGGCCCTTTGAGGAGTTGGGCATTGGACAAGAAAAGTTTGGGTGAAGACATTTTTTTTTTTGCTTTATTTATACAAAATTTTACACTCAAAGAAATATTTGTGACTCAAAATTCTGTATAAAAAG
Organism: Torreya grandis; assembly: GCA_037957365.1. Taxonomy (NCBI): domain Eukaryota; kingdom Viridiplantae; phylum Streptophyta; class Pinopsida; order Cupressales; family Taxaceae; genus Torreya; species Torreya grandis. The sequence goes on from JARHVA010001825.1 coordinate 1,013,430, forward strand.
AATGTACCTTATTCAAATGCTGTCTTCTTGTGCTTCTTGGCAAGATGGCCCTTCACTGCAAGCTTGCAGTTTTGCTTACTTTCTTGATGGTTGTAGTTACAATTTTAGATGGTTTGGACCGTAGCAGGAAGATTTGGACTGTAGCAGTCCCCAAACACACTTCCTTTGGACAACATTCTTCTACCATCAATTTGCATCTTCTTCTTCAGAAGTTCACACTTGTCCATACCTTGCAAGCAAGTTTCTAACGAATATTTCTTATGTATGATACTTCTACGTCGCATTGACCATCCTCATGTTCTAACACTGCCATTTGCTCTGATTCTTCCTTTTCTGTGAGTTGATTGCTTTAGCACTGTTGTGCTGCACAGGTCACAGGTTGCTAAGACGCCAGCTCAGGCTATGAAAGTCTATTTTTTTAAAGCTACGCACGTGTCTCAAACTTCTTCAGCTATGCCACTTCCTTGCTCAGGCTTTACTGAATTCAACGCTATTGCGGCTAGACTTCTTTAGGAGTCGTGCCTTTCATCTTATCTACAGGTCACTGATCTCCTTGCGTCATGGGTCTTTTGTTGCAGGTCGTCGTATGCTCTGATACCAAAACGAAGGAGCAAATTCTTTTGATGATTTATTATTCATGAAGGTGAATTTATACATTACTAACACTGGTTATCTCAAACCATAAACATGTAACTGTCCAACAGTTAACTACGTAACTGCCTATCTACCGACTGATTATGCTAAACTATGCTAATACAAACAGTTCACCGAACTGTATAACAAACTAACAATGTAATCATTTTAACTACGCTAACAGACTATCAATACCCCTCATCGCAATGCCCGACTCACCTTGATAACTTTTACCTCTTTCATGCTCTGAACGACTTCGCCCTTTCCACCACTATTTCTTACCTGTGATCACGATCCTTGTCTTGGCTTACCCTTCACTAACTTGGATGAACTTCTATGCCTATCCTCATTACCTCCTCGTATTTTTATATTAAACACACTTCCATGAATAATAAATTCAAGTATATAATCATATTATTGGTGACAATAGTTAACCTTTCAACCTCCTTGCCTCCATGTTAAGTAAGAGAGGGTCTTCTACCTCGTCCTTTAGCAACATGCTTGTCAAATTGTATAATAAAACAATTTTTGTGTCGGTCATTGTCTTCCCATATCCATAAGGCACTTAGAGCGTATATATATGCATTCTCATTAATATTTACTATGTTCTATCTTATATTATACATCTCTCTATAAGTTTGAAATGACCACCCAAAAAAATATGTCAAACATCCATAGGTAAGAAATCACACAAGACATTGTCTCAATATCTACCAATATTCAGATCTAGTTCACAACATCCCCTCACAGTTTTATCTTTCCGTTCTAACAACTAAGACTCTCCATATGGTCTTGGGGTGCATGGTGTAAACACAAAATTCAGTGATCATACCATCTCAGTGGACAATGTAATATCTCAAATTCCATTTCCAACCACAGCATTGCAGCGCTTACCCTTTGTTTTGCATTTAAATTTGAAAATGTGTCCCCTTAGGTACTCTCACTCCTACTTCTCAACTTTCAAGATTCTCCTCCTTTCTAGTAAAATATTTCTTTATTTTTATTCCTCTATACATTTGAGTGATGTTACAAGCTCCACATCATCTCTTGTGACTTGCACACTATCCTCATTCCCTCTCCTCTCACCATTTCATTTAATATTAAGTCACTCAAGAAAATGGTGACAAAAGTTCCTACATTTGTAATATGCTCTATTGAATAATCTTTCTCTTTCTCTTCTATAAATGCCTCTTCCTCATCAATTACTACCCCTTCCTCTTCCTTGTGCATGAAACTTGCATTGAATCATTATTAGTAATCTATTGATAATGGTTTGTCTCAAGGCTAACATCTAATTTTAACAAACGTTTATATGAGCCATTTGGGATTTTTAATTGATAGCGGATATAAAATTATTAACTCTAGCATCATTAATTAAAAGGAACTAACATTCTAAATTTATAGATGATTGGTTTGCACCATCAAAACTTACATCTTATCTTTCTTTATTTTAAATGGCATATAAATTTGTTAATGGTGTCATGAAAGATGTTCAAAGCATTGTATATAAATTATGAGTAGCTCCACCACAATCCACACACACACACACACACACACACACACACACACACACACAATGATTCAATTCTATAAATATATAAGTATTGTTTCCATTGATATAAATCCAACTATAATTACTAGAAATAGATAGTATGCATCAATTATCTTTTAAATAAGTATCAAGATTGGCAATCCACATATCTTAAAGCTTGATACTTAGTAAAACCCCTATAGATGTTTCCAAAATATTGTATAAACTTTAAAATAACTAAATAATATACACAAATCCAACATTTTTGATATAATCCATCTCTTTCTAAGTTAATTAATTAATTAAAATATATTAAATTAATCAATATATTTATATTAAATAAATTACCTACAAAAACAAAGACATTCAACTTCAAATCGATAACTCTTCTAATTGTAAAGTGTAAACGGCTCATTATTACTTTGCAACCCTAAAAGGTGCAATTGCTCAAGCTATATTATAAACGAACTCTACTAATTAAAATTTGACCAGTAGGGAGGGCTTGCAAGTACAATAAGACCATTAACCTGTCACCAATAGCGAGGCATTGCGTGTACAACAATACAATATAATATTATCATTGCTGACGTAAGGAAACCACTCCACTTCGTTTAGAAAGAGTAACAAGAAGAAACTATTTAGCATCCTTATTTATTTATTCCATAGTCGCTCAAGATTTTAAGCATCGATATAGATGGATGGTATATGCATAGATAAAGGTCTCATGGATTGGCTGAGGTGAGGTTTTTTCCAGAGAGACTGTAGCTAGTAAGTGCAGTAACAGAAGGCGGGCATTGAGCAATGCAGTTGCCCTTGCCACAGTATTGTCCACCGCACCCGCACCAGTTGAACTTGCTGCAGCATCGTCCATCGTTGCAAAAGAAGTTTCCAGCAGGACTGCATGTAGGATCCGCCATCACCATCTCCATCACCGTAAGTATTAACATTACTAAGACTGTCACGCTTAACTTGTACAGAGCCATCTTCTGCACTAGCAAAGAACAATCTTTATTATTATAAGTTTTAGATATACCTGCATTTAAACTGAAACGAAACTAAAAAGCCTAATCAAATATTAAAACTCATATACCATACAAAATCTTCTAATATTATTCACAGCTCTGCTTGCTCCTTGTTTGAATGATGGATTTGCCAATGCCCATGAGCTATATTTATAGTAACTAAGAGGTGGTCGGTGAAATATTTTGATAATAATCTTATAGGATTTTCATAAATTAATGGCATTTAGCAAGTAACCTGCCTGTTGACCTGTAGATAACCGCCCATGTTGACCTGTTGACTTGTTGATATATGAAGAAAGCCCCACCCAAAAGCCAATTTTAGATGTGCTTGTGATTGATAGTTAAGTAGCCTAATAAATCACGACTCACCTATCATGATTCACACCGTGAAGTTGAATAATGCTTCCACTTACAAACAAAAGGTTATTTCTATTTTTGTCTGTTTGGGAAATTAAAAAATATTTTCCCTGTTTTTCTCTGTTTGAGAAGATCAGAAATTGAAAAATATTTTATTTTCAAGGTTATATGTTTGAGAAATTCTTGAATGGAATCATCAAGGTTTTATTTCTAAATTTTATATATAGAGATTTTCATTTTCAAAGATTTTACATTAGTATGGAAAAAAAACTCAAGGTTTTATTTTTAAATTTATGTATAAATTTTTTTGGGGTAAAGATTTGAATGTAGCATAGAAAAAAAATTAAATCAGTTTTTAAAGATTTTTTTGGGTAAATTTTTTTTTGCGAAATTAAAATGTTTGAGACTTTGTTAACATATTTGAGGATATCCTCATTTTTGAGGACATTTATCCATGATAGATCATAAAATAAATATTTGAGGTTATTTCTATTTTTGTCTGTTTGGGAAATATATTTTTCTTATTTTTGTTCCGTTTGAGGAAGATCGGAAATTGAAAAATATTTTAATTTCAAGGTTATGTGTTTGAGAAATTCTCGAATGGAATCATCAAGGTTTTATTTCTAAATTTTATATAGAGATTTTAATTTTCAAAGGTTTTACAGGAGTACGGAAAAAAGCTTAAGGTTTTATTTTTAAATTTATGTAGACATTTTTTTGGGGTAAAGTTTTGACTGTAGCACATAATTATCATAACTTCCATAACTTTTATTATCAAACACAACATTGCAGGACTTACCTTTTACTTTGCATTTGTATCTAAAAATGTGTCTTCTTTGGTATTCTCACTCCTACTTCTCAACCTTCAAGACTTTCCTCCTTGTTAGTCAAATATTTCTTTGCTCTTGCTCTTCAATACATTTGGATGTTGCTACAAGCTACACATTTTCTTCTGTGACTTGCACATTATTCTCATTTCTTCTCCTTTCGTCATTTCATTGAACATTAAGTCACTCAAAAGAATGGTGACTGAAGTTCCTACATTTGTAACATCTTCTATTGAATAATATTCCTCTTCCTTGTCTATAGATGCCTCTTCCTCATCGATTAGTGCCCCTTCCTCTTCCTCATTAATGAAACTCGCATCATCATTATTAATAATCTATTGATATTGGTTTGTCTCAAGGCTAACATTTAATTTTACAAAGGTTTATATTATCCTTTTGAGATTTTTCATTTATAGTGGATATGCAATTATTAACACTAGATTCATTAATTAAAAGAAATTGACATTCTAAATTTATAGATGACGAGTTTGCACCATCAAAACATACATCTTCTCTTTCATTTTTTAATGATATTTAAATTTATTAATAATGTACTGAAAAATATTCAAAATATTGTATACAAATCAAGAGTAGCTCCACCAAAACCTATACCTATATATGCATAATGATTCAATTCTTTAACTATATAATTTTTTTCGATTAATATAAATTTAAATATAATTTCAATCACTCATATGTGTTAATTACTTTTAAAATAAATATGAAAATTGATAATTCATATATCTTAAGACTTAAAACTTGATAAATCTTTTATTTCAATTAAGTTAGAAAAATGTACATATCTAACACGTCATTTTTATAGTTTAATTTCAATTAACATCTTATGGCCATTGATGGATTTAGTTGGAGAGACTTCCTATCCACTTGATTGTGAAATAGAATTAAAATGTACGTGGCTGGAACAGAATCTCTCCTACATGTTATATGTAATTGACGATGCTTTTTCCTATCGTGAATCAAAAGAGACCTTACACCTCCACACAAATATAGAATCCATGGATGTTATCATGAATTGAAAGAGACATCACATTTTAAGTTGTGCCGGTACAAAAGACGAATAAAAATGGGGTGGGGCCACTTGCAATTGTCTCGAAGGTGCAAAAATAGCGGAGGAATTGTATATTTTTGTTTTGCGATCATATATATATATAAATAAATAATTTTATATAATATATAAATCATATGAATGATAATGATTTCATAATTATTGAGTTAAGTATTTCAATTATATAAATCTATGTAACAAGAATTAACAGTCATAATAATTAGCAATATTTTAATTTCAAAATAAGATTAAATATATATATTGCAAATGATTAAAATGATTAGATGTTAAATTAAATTAAATTGCATTATATTATATTATATTATTTAAATGTTATATTTTTTAATCACAATATATTATATTATATTATAATCTCTATTTTAATACATTATAAACATTAATTATAACATATATAATTATATAATGTATATAATCTCGAAAATAGAGGTCGGGTATGCGAGGTCGCGTCAATGTAACAAAAGGGAAGGTGAATCATACACCTATGTTTTGAGAATTATAATGGCCATGTAGAAATAGATTAATTCCCAAATGTCACGATCATAAACATGTGTCGAGATGCTCCCACTCCTCGTGAAGATGAACAGATCTCAAGGGTGACCCCATTTGTAGGATCCATCATAAAACTACTTATACAATGTTGGTACCTTCTTATTACACAATCTATCATTTTTTATCTTAGTGTAATATTGTTTTTTCTCATAGAATAGATATATTATATACTTTGATTTTTGTTGGTTAAGAAGTTGTAGAATAAGGGTCAAATAGAGAAATCATAAGTCTTATTAGGGGTTCCATCAAGCCCTGTTGTTTGTGGGATCAAGAAACATGAATGTCAATTTTTTTTTGTTATACACTAAGGCTGCATATATTCTTGGCTTGCAAGGCTGCATATGTTTTTTCTCGTTGCAATTTTATATCTCACTTATGCGTGACAATTCTTAATTAAAAAATAAAATAAAGCTACTCATATTCTGCTTATTTCCTTGTATTGATAACTGAAAACAAAACATATGAACAAGGAAAAAAGAAAAAAGAAAACATAATAGAATTATGGAAATGGATGAGTAGCCATGACACAAAATAAAATAAAGAAAAAATAGAAATAATAAAGAGG
>JARHVA010001825.1:1027500-1047500 GCA_037957365.1 Torreya grandis
CACCAAAAAATTACATCATATCAGTTACCAACAAAGAAAAAAACCAAAGTACAAATAGAAATAATAAGAACATTCAAGCAACATCAACAAACATGGATGTCGGGAGAGGCAGAGGAGACGACAAACCTAGAGGCTTATCACCCTATCCTCCCATGGCAGGAGAATGCTCGTCAATAGGCAAGGGCTCCCAACCAAAGTTTTGATGCTCTTCCAAAATATCATTTTGATTTCTTTGAGAGGAAATATCCTGAGCTAGGCATGAAAATTTATCTTGGGGAGGTAGACCCCAACCTCTATTGTCACCATCCTAGGATGGGGGAGGGGATCCACAGCCCCAATCATCACCTCCAAATTGGGAGGAACCACTCGGACCACCATAACAAGGAGAAGGCCATCAAGGTGGTGACAATCATGGAGAGTATCTCCTGCATTTGGGTTTAGACCACTATCATCTTGGCCCACATCCATGTCCCCAGCGGTGAAGGATGTTGTGGGAGTTTAGGAGGTTCTCGACTGACTGTGCACAGAGTATTTTCCCAATGATCAAGCAAATGCTAGAGGTGGTTGATCTTCTCATGGACCTTATCTATTTGTCTTTGAATCTGAAGAGTGATAATAAAGAGAACAATAATTTTTTTAGGAATATAAAAATTATGCTTCAACTCTTCATGATTAAAGCAAGCATAATTTCTAGCTTTCCATATATGAAATAAAATGTTAGCTTAAAAGATCTACCAAAAGTGATTATATTTTGTAAGCAATAAAGCTGAGTCCCCCAAGAGAGCCATCTTCTACATGAAGATTTTTTTATGAAAAGGCTAAAAAAAAGAGTGAATCTAGTGCCACACTAATTGAGCATATGGGAAAAACTAGAAAATATGCTTAATAATAATTAGGTTGCCAATAAGATAGGAAGATGGGATTAGGCACACCCAAAAACTTGAGCTAATCACCCAAAGATAGGTCCTGGTAATTAAATCACCAAAAAAAATGAGCTTTTTTGGGTTCAATATAAGTAAACCACACCATGCTAAAACATCAGGCCTAGATCCCATAATGAGAATAAAGATTCTATTTGATATTGAGCATATAAACTGAAATATGTTGAGGGGCAAGTAATTGATATTACAACCATAGAGAATATTGGGTGAAGGGGTGGTTGTAGGCAAATGCCAATCCCCCCACCAAGGAAAAAGAGAAATAACTCCAATTGTATGCAAATATTCATTAGGTATAGAGCTTTGAATTTTTGTAATGGTCTGTACATTTGAATTTATCAATTGATATTTATTTTCAAGTTGATTCCAAGTGAGCCAAACCCTATTATCTTTACAAAAGAGATTGATGATAACCTTCATGCCTTTTCTAAAAAGGCATAGCCATTTAATCCAAAGGGAGTAAGGCAAAGGGAACATTATGAAAAGTAGGATAGGGTGACCACCAAAGGGATTGAGAGTTAATGGAGAGGCTATTATAAATCCTTCACTAACCTAGCTGAGGTGAGGATTAGGATTCTCCCAAGCCTTCCATAAACTTTGAATTACAAAGGAAGCCTTAATTTTGATAGGCATTAGGGTGATAAGTAAGTAATGAAGCCCCAAGCCTTAACACACTTTCCTGCCATAGGGGAGACCCTGAGAAATATAATGGTGCAGAGGAATCTTTCAGGATTCATTCCCCAAAAGCCTTCTAATTATCTATTCAGTCCCAAGTGCAAGTTCTTAGATTTTAATATCGAGGAGACCCAGTCCCTTAGCTTCCTTGGGCAGGCAACAATTGTTCCATGATACTTTATGGAATCCCTTATGTCCCTTATAATTATCCCAAAGAAAATCCCTTAGAATCTTTTCTAATTTTTTATAGGCAACATTAAAAAGTGCCCATCAAGAGGAATAATACATGTGTGGATGAAAAAACATTAGAATAGATTTGAAACTTGCCAACCAAAGAAAGAGGCTTAGTGATCCAATTTTTTTTTGACTCTCTATACCACATATGACCATAAGTCAGAAAGAGAGGCTCGAAAGGAAAAAGGAATGTAACGAACTGCTACACCAAAACCTCAAGGTGTTAGTGAAGTCCACCCACTAGGACCATAACATCCCACCATGCTTCCAAAGCCGTAGACGCTGGGCTTGCTTTGTGCACGTACACAAGATCGCCCCCATGTACGAGCCCCAGCAGAACACTACAATACCAGTGTACCCCACTCACTTTGTGATTCAAACCCAAGTGGAGGCTCTAATACCACATGTAACAAACTTCTACACCAAAACCTTGAGGCATGAGTGAAGTCTGCCCACCAAGACCATAACAAGGAATCCCTTAAAATTTAAACTGCACTCTCGATAGAATCCACTGCCATTGAAATTCCTTAAGCCAAGGAGGTTTGGGGCCTAATGACTTCCAATAGCATTGGGTCTACATCCTTTGAATAAAAGATCTTGAATCCAAAAAACATTCCATGAAATTATTCACAGATTCTTTTTCCTCTTCTTAGAGTGAAAAAGGAGTAATATGTGAAATGACCATTTAAAAGTTGTTTATTAGAATGAGGGAGAGAGATGCCTTTCACCAAACCTTTGGCATCATAATTAGTTAGAAGATAACTAAATCCTTTTGTTGCAATAACATAAAGGGAAGGGGCTAAAGGACAACCTTGCCTAATGACGTGATGTAGTTCAAACCAAGAAGACTGGGTGCCATTAATTATAATACAAGGCCCTATATCCTTAAAAGTCAAATTAATAGTCTGAACAAACTTTGGGCCAATCCCAAGTGCCTGTAACATGGTCAAAATTAATGGCCACTCTATATGATCATAAGCTTTTCCAAAATCAATCTTAATAAATAAGGCCTTTTGATTAGAAATCCTATCCTATTCTATACCTTCCCATATAGTGATGATGTTATCCAAAATGAATATGTTTTGTATGAATCATGTTTGTTCACTCTAAACAATATAAGTCTTCAATTTCCTTCCTTGATAGATTTGATTCTATCAACAACTCTCCTATAACAAAGGAGTGAAAAAAAATCCTTAGACACCTTGTCAATAATTTTTAGCTAGTGCATATGAGCACTAAGCTAAGCTCCTCTACATTTGTGTGCTTCTTCAATTTGGATCTTGTGTCTCTATTCTGTCACTTGAGTTTGAAGGTGGACATTAAATGGTCCCTACTCTATCTCTTGTGAGGTGCAGATAAAGTCATGGGTTTTAGCATTATGTAGATGTCATCTAAAAATAGCTAATTGCTTACCATAGATCTAAGGAAATGTGAAAGTATGAGAAAGAGCATTAGATCATAATTGAATCCAGCCAATTTGTCCTTCTAGTCGAGGAACTAAGTTCTAAATTCTAACAATGTGGCCCACCGTTCTTTAATGCTTAAGGTGGAAAGTGTTGAGATAGAGATGCATGGAAGTAAGATTGACTTGAGGAGAAGTCCATTCAAATTTAAGGTAAATGGGGTGATGATATGAGATAAATGTATCAAAAATAACATAAACTATCCTATCTTTGACTAAAGTTACATTAAAAAGATCTTTCTTGGCTAACAGAGCTCTGCCAAGATGCTAAAGCACCCTATCATCCCCCTAGTGGAAATTGGACCAAGTGAACCATGGAGATCATTAATCCTTCCTCCAATGATGCTTAGGATCAAAAACCTTGAGCTTATTATGCATATAGAGCCATGCTTTATGCTCACTTGTATACCATCACATTGGAAGGCACCCTTATTTGTCCTTTATCGACTCCACCATGTTAAAGTCACCATAGAGGATCTAATGAGCATTTGGGAGAGAGTTGACAACCCATATCCACATGGTTTCCTATTTCACATCATCATTGGAGGCATATAAATTGACCAATCTAATAATGTGGTTGGTAAATTCAAAGAGGCTCCACACCACCCAACGGGTGGGGTTTGAACCCCAAGAATTAATATCCAGAGAAAGCTTTAGAACCAAAAAACTAACGGCCCCACCACACCTAGTGACATGCCTAGTGGCCTGACAAATGAACCTAGGATACATGCTCTACATTGCATTCTATAGAAAGAAGCCAGAAATCTTGACCTCTTACAAACAAAGAATTTTCATGTGAATGAAAAATTGGGAACTATTCTTGACCACATACTTACACAGTGGATTAGTAAGACCTCAAACATTCCAAGAGTACATAATCATTAGACAAGATCGATGTACATGCCATTCTCATTTAAGAGACATTCCATTGTAGAAACTTGTTATACATAAGATTGTTGGGCATTTAGTCATTCATTCTAAACAACTTCCACTTGTGTGCCATATATTCCTCCTCTTAAAGAGATGGAGATTGGTTGTGAGAGCATAGTAAAGCTGAATTTTAGGCTAAAGTGATAAGGCTCCTATACTCCTTGGGGGAACTCACCCTAGGAGGGGGTTGTGACCTTAACACTGAGGGTGGAGTCTCAGCTAGTGAGGCCATTGCATGAGATGTATACGCAAGAGGAGGAAAATATTTGGTGGGTAAGGTAGATTAACCAATTGAAATTGATGTAAAATTATTACCAGCAGGTCAAAATGATAAATTTTGTGGCCTATCACCACATTTAGAAGAGTTATTTGTTTTTGGTGATGGTAGTCCAACTGTTATTATTACCATTTTGAGCTTTGGCTTCAGATATACCTTATAATTGAAGAGCAGGGGGCATGTTAGCCATTAGAGGGCACTCCTAGATCATGTGATCCAAGGATTGACACCAAAAGTAAGTGTTTGGGAGGTTGATATATAAAACATGTTGTGTAAAATGGTTAGGCCAATTTATATATCAATAAAATCTTTCAAATCATGAGATAAATAAACTTCCATGCAAACCCTCTTCTAAAGATGATTAATATATAATTTATTCTTCTCATGGTAGATGAAATGCCTTGTGGGTTTTATGAGGTGGTCTATAAAACCTTAGAGGGTGAGTGGTAAACCAATAAATTCAACCCAAATGGGGAATTTCAACTTTACATGTTTAGACACTTGAAAGTCTTGATTTTAGTGACAAAACACAACCAAAATGTTGTGAATGAACCTAGACCCATGATTAATAATAACTTTGCAGTGTTATGGGTTAGAAAAATGAAACAAAAAAATACCTTTGTAAGATTTTGGATTCCTTACAGTTTCACACCATGGCCTTGCTAGTGGTTGTGAAACCATTGCTTTAGAAGGATCTCTAGGGGAACTTAGTTGACAAATTAAGAAATTAAAGTAAATTTATCAAATAAATGACAAGATTTGTCAAATTTAGGCACATTTTGAATATAATCAGGTAATGGAGAGTCAGGGTCATTTATTTTATAGGTCTAGATTTTGTAGATTTTATATATTATTTGAAATGCTTATTTCTTTGTGTTTTCTTTTCTTGATGTATTTCACTGATGGAGATGCTATGGGAAATTAACTTGTTTGATACTTTGTTAAATTTTTTGGGACTTGTTTTCTCTGTGGGTATATATTGAGGGTAGATCATAAAGTAGATAGTACACTTTCATAGTTAACTTGATTTTACGATACTTGTCCCATTAATCTCATTTTTATATTTATCTAGTTAAATACATTTTATTTCAGATATTGATTTTAAAGTCAAATGAACATAAAAACTCACTCACCCTATTTGCAATAGTTATAAAAAATTAAGATGTAGTAGAGGGCTTATGCCTGATAAAGTAAAGGTAGTTTCTATATGGGCTTAAGCCTATATTTCAAATGTTAATGAATGAAAATTTTATATATTTCTATCTTCTTTGGAATAGAAAATAATGCTATATATCTTATTTATTATATCATTAGATTTGTATTTTTATAAGTATATAATTATGTCTTAATTACTATTCATCTAACTATATATATCACTTTTAATATATACATGTGCAATAGGATTACTTCCCTAGAGCTTCATTGAGTGAAAGTGAGATTAAGTAGTCTTGAGATGCATTTCAATTCTATCGAACTTCAATAAGTTTTTTTCAATTAGCATAATCAAAGAGGATTTTGCATGAATAATTTCTGCCAAAATTGTATTTGTTTTGTCTTATCCAAACTGACACATCAACACCTTTGCGCATTTATTTTATCTTTGTCACTAAAGAGTGTAATCCATCACTTTTGGGAAATAATTCCTCACTGTTTATTTATTTATTGTGTTATTATTAATTTTTTCAATTGTGTGTATAAGGATCATTATTTACTGTGTATTATTTTATGTAGCTATTATAGAATGTTACTCCATTTTTTAACAACACCTTTAATACTATACAAGTATACTTTTAGGATTTCATTAGCTTATGTATGTCATACCTCAGAAGCATTAATTGTATATGTATGATCTTAATTTAGTTTCACACACACGCATGCACGCGTGCATGCGTGCACGCACGCGCACACACACACACACACACACACACACACACACACACACACACACACACACACACACACACACACACACACACACACACACACACACACACACACACACACACACACACACACACATTCAAAATACTAAATTTAAGATAGATTAGTGAATAAATAAAGCACAAATAATCAATGAAAGTACAAAAGTATATATAGAAAGTATTGAAAAATCCAAAGAAAGCCAAAGAGTATCTATAATTTACTACTGCATTTTATAAGCAATCCAATATTCATTATATTTTTGAATATCATTGTAGCAACAACCTCTTATTTTATTAGATTGAGTAGATGCATTGCATGTTATTTTTTGTCTTGTGATGGATATTGTGTACCATTGATGGGGCCATATAAGTAGTCATTACTTAAAAAAACTAATAATAATGAGAATAAACCCTAGAATAAATCATTTTATTTATCCAAATTCTAGGATTATCTTCCATAGGGATGTTTGGAGTAGAAGATTAATTTTTTTGGGATCATCATGAACATTCAAAATATTAAGACAGGTTTTCAAAGCCCCATACATGACTAATGGAATGTTACTTTATTAATATTAAGTGCCAATGCCTATAGGAAAACCTCTATGATAGGTATTTATACCAAATTTACCATGTGCCAATGATGAACCCGACCCTCCTATATAAAAGTGAGGGGAGAAGTATCCATGGATATGTGAGCATATTCTACACATTTTAGGTTGTGGTGGTGGTGGTCACTAGGGTGGTTTTCTTTGTACCACATGACTCATTGTGCAAAGGGCAGTCCCCTAGTGGTTCAATAGCTCCTAGAGGTGGTAATATTCCATCACAACCTTATCTATTTGGGATTAAATTTGCATATAGACTAGAGATATATTAAAAACCTCATCATTAAATGTAAAAGCACAAGCAATGTATCATTGTTCAAAATAACATTATTTCAAGCATTCTATGATTGGAAAATAATGATCGGTCTAAACAAAATCCAAAGAAAAGCAATATAAGTTATCCACTTTGTTGAGTCTCCTAGAAGACCAAGCCACTAGGAAAATGGCTTAGGGTGATAAGACTAGATATGCCATGGATCCATTTTCAAGTAGATTAGGCTCATGGGTAGAACCAGAATAAGTGTTTGAAAGACTCAAGATAATGGCATGTAGGAAACTTGGGTGGAGTGATGTTCATGTGAGAGATTCACTCACCAACTAGGAGGCCTTGGTAGGCTAGGAACCATAGAAAGTGGGCAATCTTAAGTTCTATCCTGGCATGTTAGTTTCTACCAAGTCAGGAAAGCCAAATTATGGGGGTGGATTTAAGTCCCCAACACCTATTGAGCTTACAAAGCATAAGATAAAATGGTCGCATGAATTGATATATAAGGATTGGAGAATAATTAATGAAATGGGTGTCAATTCCAATGCCATTATTTCCACCAATATCTTAAATAAGAAGAATGAAAGGACAATCAACATTATTCAATTAAAATGTGTCTTTCAAATTAGGCCAAGGAATGTAGTTCCTAGAAAAAAAATCGTGAATGGTAACTAAACATTTCTTAAAAGTCCTTAGGGATTTGATTAATGGAAATTTAACCAATTAGAAAAAAAATAATTTATGTAATATAACTAGGGAGAGCTATATTAACAACATAAATAGTAGACTAGTAAATAGTATTTTAATACCACATGCATAAGAATGGGGAGCTAGGTATATTAGATTAGTATAAATATAGGGGCATATTCCATTTTAATATATCTAATAAGAATAATTGTAATTGAGTCCTACTCAAAGGATTTATCCCCCTCAAAGTGGTCCATGACTGGAGTTGTTCCTTCCTCAAAAGGATTTGTTTGTGTAATGTGTGATTTAATTAATATATAGTAAATTAGTGTGATTATTAAATTATTGTGTGAGTGAGGTTTGTAAAATCTGGTATCAAATCATTTGTCTCTAACTAATATTAGTTGCAAGAGGCTATTTTACATACAACTCTCCAATAGTCAACATTCATGCTAAACCATTTATCTTTTTGTGTGCCTTAGTGTCAGCTTTCCATAACACTTTGAAGTTTTGCATTTCATTTAGTATATTAAAATTTATCAAAGTTTTAGTAACTAATTATGTATTAAAAATAAATAAATAAAAATCAATTTTATTATTCATTCTACTCTCAAATAGGATACAATTGCACCAAATGATATTTAGGTTTTGTGCACCTTTGTTTAACATTTTCAAAATAGTTTGATATTTTTAATTTCATTTAGTATTTTGAAAGTTATCACAATCTTACTAATTATTATTTGTAAAAACAAATCATGATAGTTTCACTCACACTTGCCCAAAAATATAATATAAGTGTATTAATTTCAAAAGTGGATGCTAATTTATATAAAATAATCACTACTGTGCATACTACATTTAATATATTAAAGCTTCACTCCCATATACTAACACATTATGATGAGTAAATTAATGCATGGTTGGATTGGGAGAATAACTACAACACATGGCATGAGGATTTATTTCCTATAAATGAAGCATTTGAGATGGGCATAACTACATGGCTAGATTTTGAGGATTCTTGAAATACTTGGCATATTGATTTCCTTCATTTGGATGCAAATTCTACACATTTAGATGCACCCAAGTAAGAACCTAAGCATGCCACTGATGAGCCCATGCTATCCACCAATACTTCAAGATTTTTTTTTGCATTCTTTTTTTGGTTTAGCCACTCCAAAAAAATGTGTATAAAAATAATGCTAAGGGGCATGTCATGTATCCTCCATTAGCTCACCAAGCAGATTATTTTGAGCATCCTTGTTCTAGCTTTGAGGTGACGATCATCATGTTTCAAATTTCAGTACTTGACTATAACCTCTACATGACATTATTTTATATTGATGTTCATTGCTCTATTCTTTTTGAACATCCACATAATGTTACATTGATTCTATTTACACCAATATTGTACATGCTCCTATCAAAGCATAGGAAAAAGAATTGGAAGTAAAAATAAATGTATGGTAGGGCTTCCATTTGGTCCTCAACATATTTTTTATATGTAATTATTTTCATGTTTTAATAATGAAACATATCAAGGGGGTGGAATTTAATATACCTAGGGATGGGTAGATTAGTAGCATAAATAGTATAATATTAAATATCATTTTGATACCACATGAAAATAAGGAAGATTTAGGTATATTAGATTAGTATAAATAGAGGAGAATAGGCCATTGAAATTCATCCAAAAAGAAGAATTATAATTTAGTCTTACTCAAATGAGGTATTCCCCTCAAAGTGGTCTATGATCAGAACTATTCCTTTCTCAAAATGAATTATGTGTGTAATGTGTGATCTAGTTAATATATAGTCAATTAGTGTTGTTATTCATTTATTATGTGAGTGAGGCTCATAATAATTTGTTATAATATGAGACTATAGGATGCTATGATCATTTAAAGATAGACATGTATGAAAACAATCCCCAATCCATTTCATGTGAGGCTTGACAGTTTCAAAGGATTTATTTATGATTTTTGAAATAAATGAGCCTTTAATTTTAACAGGATCCGTAATGATGAGAAGGGAGTGGAAACCTATATTATTCCAAATTTTTTTACCATAAGGGGCCCCAAAAGAGATACACTCTACTTGTAAATGTCAAAAGTTACCATGCCTCCTTTTTTCTGAGGTAGGCAACAAGTATCCCATACAACATGATGGAAGCCCTTGGCTTGTTTGGAATTACAACAAAGAAAATCCCCATGTATTTTTTATAAAATATCATAAGATACTATAGAGGGATCCCAACAAGAGGAATAATAAATATGGGTGGCCATCATAATATTGGTATAGATTTGGAATTTTCATGTTAAGGATAACGGTTTAGAAATCCATTATTAAACCTTATTCTCTACTCTTTTGATGACACACTACCATAGCTCAACTAGAGAAGTATGAAGGGTAAAATGGATGATAAGAGATTTCAATTCTTCTCCATGAAAAATCCTTTTCCAATTATGTTATATAATCTAATATATCATAAGTATCATACTTTTTCTGAAGCATTATATATTACTCCATTGTAAACTAGACCTAGAGGCCAAACAAAAGATATCAAGACATTTCCTAGTTCAGGAAGGTTCAATCTTGTTTTTATAACATAATAAAAGTATCATACATAATTTTTCCATTAATGATTTGGGAAGAGAAATGAGGTAAAGGGATACCATGAACCAATCCTCGCTTAGATCTAGAGACAAGAAGATATACTAAAGCTTCTATAAAAAGAACAAATAACACTGGAGATAGAGGACCTCGCTTCCTCATGCAACATTGTAGGTCAATAATAACAAACATGAATCCATTAATGCTAAGGCAAGTTGAAAAATTTGAAAAAAAATTAGACTACTAAAATGATGATTTATCCAAAACATAGAGCCTTTAACATGGATAAAATAAAAGGCCCCTCAATTTTGTCATATGATTTTTGAAAGTTGAGTTTGATAAAAATGGTTTTATGATGAGAAAATTTGGCCCACTCCATACCTTACTAGATAAAAATAATATTATATATAATATATCTCCCTCTAATGAAATTGGTTACATTGGTAGGAATAATAAAGTGGATCCAATTAGCCAATGATTTGGAGAGGATTTTGTATGAGGCATTCATCAAGATAATGGGCTGCTAGTTGGTAATAAGCTTTGGATCACATGCTTTAGGAATGCGGTTAATATTAAATTTATTATTTAAATCTCCTAAAGAATGGTTTTATAAGGATTCCTTGTACACTTAGAGTAGGTTAAGCCAAAAAAAATTCCCATGTGGCCTTGTAAAATTCATATGGAAAGTCATCAAGGCCTAGGGTTTTTCCATTGGTCATGCATTAAGGAGCCTTTGTGAGTTATTAGAGTTTCAAGAAAGAGTAAGCAATCCATTCTTTGATTAATTTAACTTTACAATGAAACAAATCAAGGCAACTTATGAATCTTGATCTCTTTCTAGAATAACCTCATGGGCTTATAAAATTAACTTATAATGATCCACGAAGACTAAAAAGATGTTTGGAAGGGAAGTGACATATATTGAGATGACTTTATAGTTTTGATATAATCATGATCTTGTTTGGATCTAATGAATTTAAATTCTTTGGAAGCCTTATCTCCAACTTTGAGCCAGTGTTTTTAGGCACGTAATTGCACCCCTCTTACAACATGGATATCTACAAATTTTATGTGGTGTTTGATTGAGGAAATGAGATTAAAAAAAATATTGTCAAAATGATTGGGCTAAATGAGGGAAAAGACCCTTATAAAATACTTGAGTGTAGTATCTTCACTGAGTTTCTTGACTCTCACATCTTGTTTCCCATAGTGGCATATGAAAGTTATGGTGGATAGAATGGGATAATTTCACCACTCAATCCAGTTAGCAACATAAAGAGGGATAGGAACCAAGTTATATATTCATGCAATAAGATGAATGGTGGTGATGTGTACTAAAATATAAGTATTGGGGATGACCTAATAATGTGGCACCTTATAGTTCCTTGTAACCCATTTTAATCTATAGTAGATAGGAGTATAATAAGAGAGAACAAAGTCTGAATGGATAGTGATATGTTGGCCATTAATCTTGAACAAAGTGAATTTTTTTTGTTCTAACAACAATAAAGGTCAAGAAATTTTGGCATGGGGTGATCCCCATCATGAAAATTATACCATGTAAACTAATACATGTCATTAATTAAGTGTTTTTAAAGGAGAGGGTCAATAAGACCCAAATTATTCTTGAAATAGTACCAAGGTTCATGTTCTCTAATGCACCACCAAATATTTAAGGCATTAAATTTATCTTTCAAACTCTCAACCATATTGAAATCCCTATAAATGATCCATATGGTAGGGTGGATATTATCATCCAAAGAGCACCAAAGTATATATTTGTTAGGACCATAATTATGGGTGTAAATGTTAAGAATGCCAAGTAAATGACCATAAATGTCTAAAACCATCCAGAAAACCCATTGTGGTGAGTTCTTCTACATGGAAATAATGAATTGGGAGAACTTAGATAAAACTAATATGATGGAACTACCACATCCATCTTCATGTAATGTTGAAAATTGGGTGACATCATGCCAAATACAATGTAGAGAAGTTTCTATAAGAAAACATATAAATTTAACCTTCTGTAGAGAAACAAAATCTAAAGAGCCTATTTATTGATAGGCAGTGCACATAGAGTATTTTCAAGAGGATTATATAAGACCTTGAACATTCTGAAATAAAAAATTTATTTTGAAACATCATCCATTTGTGATTCCCCCTATTCATTGTTAAAATTTACTAGAAAAACAAAATTATTACTTCAATTTTGGCTAAAAAACCTCTCATTATGATAGAGTAGCACTTAACCTATGGTCATATTAGGGAGAGTCACCACTGTAGGGTGGGACACATGACCACCTTGATAATGAGACATTTATTGAGGATATCCCCATAGTAGGGACCAAGGAATATTGGGAACTTATTGAAACTATTATTTAGAGGGCTTAAGGGATTGAAACAAAATGAGGAGGTAGATTGGGTATCTCTAGAGAAGGTTTATCAATTAGAGAGGAAGTAACAAGAGAGGAGAGTTTTGACCCCAGATAGAGATTCTTGAAATTAATTGTGGTCCAATCATCCTTGTTGTACTCCACCTTAGTATTTTCAAGTGATTAAGGGTCCAAGGAAGTTTTTGAACATCCCATAAGGGGAAAATATTTGATATGGTGATCAAACACATAAAATTAATGCAAGTGTTATGCAAGATTAAGTACATAATGTTTTGTGATCAATAGGTGTCACCTACCTAGATATTGATGAATTCCTTTAGGTATTTGGAAATTTCCACCTTGATGCAAACCCAAATTTTGGGTAGGGTGTTAACCACTTGGATTGCTGCTAAAAAATAATGCATCCAATGGGTGTGATAATTTGGTCCATAAATGTCCACAGGTGTACCAACAAGGCAAGAAGTTCAACCAAAATGGGACTTGAAGGGAATCATGGTTCATGGCTTTGAAGTCATGATTCCATTTTGATAAAATAAAGATCATGTTTCAAAGAAACTAACATCTTGATTTTTCAATGAATTCTTGGACCTCAAATAGCTCTTTGAAGGTAAATAGGAAACACCCTTTGGTAAGTTTTGTGATACCAATTACATGGATGCCCAAAGGCTCCCACTAGTGGAAAAAATAATTCTAGAAAGACTCTTCTAAGGGGAATGTGCTAGAAAAACAAGAAATAAGGGAAAAATTTTCATACCATTTTCATGAATTTCCAATGGCATCACTAGCAAGACATGCTTGTAGGTAAGGAGGAAGAGCAGAAGGAGTACCTTGTTAAAAACCTTTGAGACAAAATTTTAAGCTCTCTTGGGGGAAATTTATATTATCTCATACAAAAACCATTATAGTTAAGAGTGTGTAACAAATTATATACATTTGGCTCACCCACATGGTAGAGCACTGAGCATAATAAATCTTTAGGACCCCTTGAATGTCCCATAGACACACTTTGCAAAGGTGGAAAGAAAGCACACAAGAGAAGGTAAGTTGACCATATGAAACCCTAGTAGAAATATTTTCAATTTCAACCTAAATTCAATTATCATATTTATTGGTTTTTATTTGTGTCAGATTTAATAAATATATAAATAAAGGGAGCTTTGGGCTATGTGTATCGTGTTCATAATAGATTCTACTAGTGCAAGATACCCTATAGAAAATAACGGTGGTTTAGTGATCATATATGCTACAAAGACATATCAGTGATCTTGAGATGGTTTCAGACATACTACAAGACAATATTTTAAATATAATTATGTTAAAATTAAACTATTAAATATAGGGAGAGAATTGATATGAATATTCCTTGTTGATTTAACCTTTTATGGTTTTATAATGTGTAAATCCTATGCTAGATCAAAGGGCTAAGATGTTTAAATAAGTTAGATAATATGCAATAATTAACCACTAATTTGTTATATATTTTGAATTATTACACATTATATAAATAGTAATAAATATTCATAAATAGAGACTTATATGAAAAGTGACTATAATGGATTATCTAGGTTTTGGATAGGTGTAAGTGTCATCAATAGGGTTTCAGGATCTGATCATTCATTGAATAGTAGCACCAAACCTATAATGTAATGCCATATCATTGTAGTGTCCTCAAAGGGTTTCTAGTGTCCTCTTTATAGGATTGTTCATATTTCTAGGAGCACATGTAGATGTGTTTCTGGGAACTATTCCTATGCACATAAAATATGGAACTCTGTATTATGGCTAGAAAATATGATTTAATGTATGAATCTTAATCCTCCTTGTAATTAAGGCATGAGCAAAAAATGTGTGTTCATTAGTTGAATAGGATGAACATCCTTAACACCCCACTATGAATAAATTTGACTACATACCAATACTCTAAGGAGAGATCAAGCCTGCTGTCATTCTCCCACCTAGTTCTTCATGCAGGTACATGTGAATTATAGAATGAGAGTGGTATTGAATGCCTTGAATGTGCTTGAGCTTTGAAATATTTTAAATATTGGATTTGAGATGCTATAGGTGAAATTATGTATAATTAGGGTATAATAAGGATCTAATGCCTTAATTTTTCTCTCCTTGTTTCTTGTTTGGATAGGCTTTTGCATTTGTTTTCTATCTAGTCTATAGAGGTCAAATAGTTTTATATTTATCAATATATATATCTTGTATAGATAGTAAAATGTATGTAGGATGACCTTAGGAGAAGCACACATTTTATTATGTATCTATTTTGGAGAGTTAGGATAAGGGAAACTAGAGTTTTATTGAGGACACTAGTGCCATGTGGTTGTAGTGTTCTTAGTGTGGCACTAATGTCCACCAGGTAGATTGTTGGGAACATTAGGTTGGGATCTAGGAATTCTATCATGGGATTATGTTTGGGCTGTTAGAAGATGTTTATCATCTGCACAATTTTTATTAAATCAAGGTAAAGGCTTTAGGATAGGTTTAGGGTTAAGATAGGAATAGGACATATCAAATAACACACTTAGCATATAAATACCAATTTTAGGTGATTAAATTTTCCATCGTTTATGATATAAATAAAATAAAGAAAAATGACTAATATAAAGGAAAAAGAAACATATATAGACTTACCTAGGAAGTGAATCTCGTGTAGTTGAGTCTAAGTGTGTGAAGTTGGGTTTGCATATGCGAAACTTGATCCAAAGTAATGACCTAAAATGAAACATGCAAAAAATAGTCCCTAATTAAGATATTACCAAAATCAAAAGACTATGCTGAATAAAGTAACTGATTAAAATTGAGTAGAGAGAGAGAGAGAGAGAGAGAGAGAGAGAGAGAGAGAGAGAGAGAGATGGAATGAATACACCTCATTGAGTATGTGAACCAATACATGAACCTGGGGATAACCTGTGTCTATGAGTGTACATAGTGACCAAATATTTGAATAGGTTAGACTGAGATGATAAGTAGATAAATCCTCATATGGGTGACTCAATAACTCTATCTAGTTTTGACTCCATCATTTCCCACCTATCTTTGGTGGATCATGATATGTGAATAGTTTGGATAAGATTGTAAGTGCATCTAACCCTCTAATGTGGGTGGCATAAGAACTCAAGTAGGCATGAATCCATCATTTTGTATGCATGTGAAGTAGATGAATCTGATAATAAATTGTGTAAAGTGTTGAAAGTATCTAGGTAGGTATATCAAATTTGAGGCCACTCGGGTACATTAGGCAAATCTGGGACACTCAAGAATGCCAACAACTATAGATGGAGTAAGGCATGAATCTAGTGACAACCTAGAATGTGATATAAGCTGTATAAAATGTAGAGAATGACATGGAGTTTATCATTCCATCTAATCAACCTATGTGTAACTGAGCATATGGAAACAATGTGTGTTACACATGCCCCCAATCTGATATCTAAGTATATTGATTCTAAATTGAGTATGTAATGATGTATTTGTGTAGTTGAATTAAATCTAAGAGTGATCATGTCACACATGATGCCCTCAAATTTAAGAAATTGGTATGAATCTAAGATAAAATGAGCATATCTAAGTAAAATCTAAACATAATTGTCAAACTTGTAAGTGTACCTATGCAAATCTATAATATGCTTGGTGTACTAGTCTAGTTAATATGAACTAACCTAAAGTTACAGCTACTAGATAGTAGCACCTTATAGTGGATAATAGCACCCTATGTCACTAGTGTCCCAATCAGTGTGATAATGTTTGTCTAGTCTCTAATCTATATGACTGATCTTTCTTTTAAGTCCTTACATTTTCTTGTGTCTAATTTTTGGAATTGAGTCTATGTGCTTAGAATAATATGTGAATAGCAATGTAGGAGCCTAATCTCTATGAAAAACCCTATGAATTCCCTTATTTTGATGGTAGTTATGGAACTTATGTAATAATTATCCTTAAAATATGTAGCTTTACAAAATGTGCTAGTCAAAACATATATATAATAATCACATGATATTCCAATTTAATATACAAACATAACATCAAAATGTAGAAATATCTGAGCATAAGTAGGTAATGTAAAATGTATGCTGTAATCTAGCATTGCACAAGGGTGTCAATATAAATGTAATCAATGTGTATAATAAAAAATATGAGTATCTACCTTGGTAGATGGGGTATGATGTCCATCATGACACCTAAATAGGAAGGGTAGATGTATGAGGTCCCTCATGGCATCATAAAATAGTGCATGTAATAATTAATGATGAGTTTCATTGTGAACAAGCATACAAATAATCATATATACAAACAAATGAATCACATAAAATTTGGACAAGGGTCCACAATACAAGGGACATGGGCACATGCCACTAAATCTGAGAATGAAGACATACAAGGTCATGTTCTAATGTCCACATACAAAAGCAAGAAATTACACACAAGGGACATGGGTACATGTCCAAGGCATAAAAACATAGAAGTGGTGTAGAGCCAAATAACAATGACATATTCAAATTCACTTGAACTTGAAGAATCACAGGATACACAATCAAGTCTAATCTAGGAAAACTAGAAACAAAAGCATGTATAACTATGTAGTATAAATCTATGTGAATGATAGGATGTACATTTGCTATGTCTAACTAGTGATATTTAGCAAAATTTGAGAAATTATTAGCAACAATAAATATCAAGATATATCAATGAATAAATTGGAACGTATAGTATTTAAGGATAGAGCATGGTAGTGGCAACCATGTAGGAGATGCCCTCGAGTGCAAGGATGTATCAAATTAATAAAATTAGATCAGCATATATGCCCCCCAGTGGGTAAATTATAGTAGGTCTAGATTAGTGTAGTGGATTGGAGTCCTATATGTAATCTACAAGCACTTGATAATAATAATAATGGAAGCATATGTGTATGATAAAATATACTATACTAAGATAGATAACATATAAAATATCTTGCAATTAGTAGAAATGTAAATATAATAATGCATATAATTTGTAAATTTTGGATGAATTCTAATTAATATTTGAATGTTTTTGTATTTTGACATGTTATGTTTTTTTAATGTTTTCTAGATATAAGCTATGTACAAGCAAAGTAAAATAAATTATGTACAAGGAGAAAGAAAGAGAAGGAAATATATACAAGCAAATACTAGAAATGTGAATCAAATAGTATACAATGAAAGTGTAATGTTTCTATAGAGATAAGAACACATCCATGGGATGTGGAAATTCAAATGGTGGATTTGGTGGAAGATCATCTAGTGTTAAATACTCAGCCTATCTCAACTCAAATAAGTTATCATCATCACAATTATCATACCAATATGTATGTATTAGTAGGGCCTTATACTTGGCATGAATCTAGAGTCTGTGCATATAGATGGTATAATGTTCAACTATGTAAGATGCCTATCACACCATTCTAGGGTAAACCACATTATATCATAGAGTATCTATGTGAAACTTGTGGTTCTCATTTTTGTCATCATGTAAGATGCAAACCATGTGTCCATCATGAATGAATGTCAAGCATCTATTTGATCGATCAATTATTGCATCTATTACATATAACCATGTACTAAAAAGTTTAACCTATATATGATTGTCTCTAATTAAAATGATTACTAATGTATTGGCCACCTTGGGACCACATGCAACTAGTAATGTAATATGTCGAATGGAATCCTAATAGTGTATAACATGCAATAGCTCACTCCCTTGATAACCAATGTCATGTAAAAATGCCAAAGTGAAAGTAATAGGATTGAAATCCTCATCTATAACCACATGTCAAAGATAAATGTTTTCTTAAAAAATCTATAGAGTCAATAGATTATGTCGTGAATATCTATGTTGGTAAAGGCTCTATCACAAGGCTCATAGCTATGAAGTATCTAGTATCACTGGTGGTTTTGGTTCTTACGGAGGTGAAGGATATATGATCTGGATAGTACCCTTAGCCTTAAATTTATTTGGTTTATGCTAGACTATTGAGCATGTGTTTGTATCATGTCCTATGAGTCTATGAAAGTGTCAAAAGGGTTGTACTTCCTATGGTGATAATTTTCTAACTGATCTATGCCATACTATGTGTGATATCATAAAACCTATTTTAAGTAGTAGTTTTAGGATCTATTATGGTCATTCCTATGAACTCCCTTCCTAAATTTGTATGAGTAAGTCTATATCCATGGATGTGACCATATGCATTGAATGGGTTGAGAGACCTATAACTAATTATCACTGAGTATGGGATCATATAGCTATAAGATCTTGAGTAAGTGATCCTAATGGTGTAGGACAAGGTATATGTTCCTTTGAATTATATTTATAATCTCATGGGTCTAATAGTGTAAAAATAAATCCACATAAATAATGATCAATATCTATAGGTGGTTGATCATCATCTGTAGTGACCTATGAATCTATGTCAGAATTATGAATGTAAGCCTCTTCTAAATTAACAAGTAGTGGTAATTAGGCTATAAGGATCTCATCATCTATCTTGGGTGATGATGTATGTAATGAGAAAGGTAGTTCCTTCTCATCAGTAAACTTAAATATGATGGGAGAGGTTGTTCCTTTATCATTAATGAAGGTAACTATCCTGGGAGAGGCTCTGAAGGATGTATATGAATAGTCTTACTAGACTCCCCCACCTCATATGTATGTATCTAATCAAAGGGAATATTGTGAGGTGGGGGTTATATGAGAACATGAGGTGTCACCTCCAATGACCTACTTGGTGTGTGAGACTCGGTGTGTACAATATCTAAATCGTTGATTATCTTCTAGACATGTGTATATGTACCTATCATGTAAAATTTTTAAACATCTATGAAGAGTGGAATGTAGAGCCTCCATAGTAGGTATCCAAGGTCTCCTAAACATCAAGTTATAATTTAAATGGTTTGGCATCACCTTAAAATGTGTAAATAATGTTTATATTCCCACTCTAATGTCTAGAGTGTTTGAACCCAACGT